>PNEQ01079022.1:0-38799 GCA_003012365.1 Medauroidea extradentata
AATAGAAAAGAACTATTATTCTGTCAATGAGTACTTGAACGACTGATTATGTTATCATGTGTTTGTCTCGATTTTATCCATGTTCAACTATTATTCTCATTGTCATATGACTTACTCTTTGTTAATTTGATTATAATTGTAATATGTGTATGTATATAGTTGACAACACCTACATCCCCGAGTAGATTTATCTACTCAATTTGGGATAAACAGGTGGCAAAGATAAATAAATAAATAAAATAAATAAATATACGAAAACTAATAGTTTTGTTTGTGTAAAGGAAAATGGCAACTAGCTTGGGTTGTTTGTTCGCGTATTTTGGTGGTTGAATTGGTAGCCCCGAACACGTTTCGTGACTCTATGGTCCGGTAGCAGTAGTGTTTGCAAACGCAATGAGAAATAATAAATTATCATTGCAACTGGGCTACCGCCCGATGGCGAGTGGACTTTTCCCCATCCTTCATTACCAACCTTCCAGTCCCTCTCACAGTCACCAACCGTGTCACCAACTCATTTTGCAAGACATTCCACTCCCTTGCCGTCTTTACAAGCATAGACTGTCTACCCCTCTCCGTTATTCTGTCTACACCCTTGAATATTTTCTCTGTTGGTTCCTCTTCAGCACCCTTCCCGTAAATGATAGCGCATAATTTTCAGATTAGTATATGAAAAAATAATTTTTAAATAAAACAATACAATATGAATGAAAAATCATATGCGTACAAGATAACATGCTTGTACCTTTCTGATGTGTTTCTTCCAGTCCAAAAATTGTGATTGATTGGGTTGCTGCTCTGCGGAAGGTAATTCTTCCATACTTTGTTCCCTCCTTCCTTTCGGTCCATCTATTTTTGCTAAAATTTGCCATATTGTGCCGTTGTGGTCAATATATCTGAAATTCGAAAACTATCTGTGACAAAAAGCAAGATATTTTGAAATTCCCGCCCGACTCGAACAGTTGTTCATTTACGCTGCAAACACTTGTAACCAGCCTATTACTGGTCACAAAAATACGACTATTGAAAGTTCCAATAGCTATCGATAGTTTCGATGAGCAGACGGTAGGGATTTGATAATTGTTTTATATGATATATTTACATATTACTGCCAAATACTACAGGAGCACAGTAGGCTTAGTAATTTTTACGTAGAAAGTTAATGCAAAATATTTCGTAGTTTTCCCTTTGGATGTTAGTATTAAGTTTTCTTTTTGTAATTTTAAGAAAATAACCTGTCGGACTTGTGAGTGTATCGGATTATCAACGCGAGTTCAGCGAAAATAGAAGGCATCAGTGCACTCTGATAACAACTTGTGATATAAGGTGAAAATATAAACCGACAGTGCCATAGTAATGTTTTTTACACAATCACATCTTCAGTTTTAAGTAGTGTGTTTAATGTGTTAGCTACTTCCTCTGTGTTGTCAGAATTCAGTAACCAGGAACTTTACTATAAATCATTACCCTCTATAATTGTTCCTAAGCCTGAAATTATCCAGTTTGTTCTTTTGCTTTTGTGACCAGGATTGTTGCCAATTAATTTTTCTGGATACAGTTTCTTGGACATACTCCATTGCAATATAGCCTAGATGACAGCCATATATAATAAAATAATAAGTTTTATACTCGCAATCGGGCTTACGCCCAGTGGCGAGCAGATTCCTCCCCATCTCCACAGTTACAGTCCTCTACTCCCTTCCTAAACCTTCCAACTCCCCTAACAGTCACCAACTCCTCCCGCAGGTCATCCCAGTCCCTCACCGTCTTCATTAGCATTGACTTTCTATCCCTCTCCGTTCTCCTCCACACCCTCTGAATTTTCTCACTGTTGCTACCTTACCCTTAACTTAAAAGTTCCCTTAGTTAATTTGCAAGCCAAATTTCCCCATCCCACTCCCCGTTAGTCAACCTATACAACCTGACCAGCCTTTCCATTCTCCTCCTGTCCCTCGACGGTTTCCATCCCAATTCCTTCATCGTCACGCTAGGCCTAAAGTTCCTTTCCTTCTCACCAGCCTGACCCTGCCTTTTCCATTTATTCATCACTCACCTCGCTGCCCTTCTCTGTACCTTTTCCAGCTCCTGCACATCCACTTACACTCTGTAGCAGCATATTCTAATACTGGACGAACCATCGTACAATATGCCTTTCCCTTCACCTCACCACTAACCCCCTTCAACACCCTTCCGAGCAGTCCTAAAGTCCTTCTTAACTGCTCTGTCCACATGCTTTGTCCACCTTAGATCTGCCTGTAATACAACTCCAAGATACTTTTATTCTGTGGTTTTTTTCTGTCTCCTGTCTATTCCATCTCTATACCTCTCTACTCCTAGTATACCTCACCAACTTGGTTTTACGTACATTAATCTTCATTCTGTTCTACACTGTCCAGGATCACAACCTATCAATATCCTCTAGCAAGTTGATGCCACTGCCCACCTCTATATACAGTACACAGCCATCTGCAAACTGTCTTATTTTACCTGTGATCCTGTGTCCTATGTCATTCACCATTATAGTGAATAACAAAGGCCCCAATGCACTTCCTTGTGATACTCCTGATGTAACCTCTCCTTCCTCCGAAATTGCCTCCCCCACTTTCACTCTCTCTGACTTCGTCCCCTGAGAAAGTCCTCAATCCAGTCATCCACCTGCTTATTATCCAGCAGTCTTTCCACTTTGCTCATTAGTATTCCATGAGGAACCTTGTCAAAGCCAGTCTCAAAGTCTAAAGCAGGCGTCCACCTGCTTCCCTCATCCACTGCCTGAACTAGATCCTCCAACAAACCTGCCAACTGAGTCTCACATGAATATCCCTTTCTAAACCTATGTTGGTATTGTTTTATCCATTTGCTATTGTTCATAACATTTACTACGTATTGTACAGTCAATCTCACCATCACCTTCCCTGTATTTGATGTGAAGCTCACTGGCCTGTAACTACCTGGCTTCCCTCTATCCTCACCTTGCTTATACATTGGGACCACTAATGCCTCCTTCCATCCTTGCGGTAACCTACCCTCCTCCAGCGACCTACCAAAAACACCTCCAGATAACTAACCAACTCCTTCCCTCCAAACTAGAGTCACCATTTCCTATACCATCTGGTCCCACTGCCTTATTGCTCCTCAGTTTCTTAACCACCCTTTCTAAGATCGCTACCTTTCACACAAAACATGTTATTTACCCCATTGACTCGTATAGATTGTTTTTTTGTTTTTTTATTTATCATTCTTTGAGCAACAAGAGGTTTCTATAGAATTCGTCATACATAATATTTACAAAACAATATTTCAACAACAAATAAAATACAAGGGTTGACAATGGTATATGAAATAAAAAAAAAAAATAAAAAATAAAAAAAAATAGGCCCTACACAAATAGGATGAGAATATATATATAGGCAGTTCGGAATAAAGTGAACACTAAAAATGTGACCTTTGAAAAATATCACTAGCTGTTACTGCACATAATTCAACATTACCGATAGTCACCTTACTGCTTGTATGGTTGGCAACGAAATAACACAACATAGTTCCGTGTTTATTCGTATTTAAATACAACAATACTGAAACAAATTCAACCGACAGCGATATAATTGTATTTTGTATAATTAATAAATTTCTTTTTTATCAAACCATATAGGTACCTATCGGCTGAACAATTTGTCTTACATGCGCAAACATAAAGTGACGTGTCCGGGTTGTTAGACTTTACCCGTCGTTAGCCGTTACGCGCGGAAAGATAGGAATTGGCTGGAAATAGATCTTTAGCAGGGCTTTTTCGAGTGCTCACTTTATTCCGAACCGCCTATACACGTGATCAACCATTGCCAAGTTTGAAAGACAAAAGTACAGACATAAAATTATTAACCTATATACACTCACATAAATAGAACAAAATACACAAAAATGAGGTGACATTATATATGTGATCAACCATTGCCTAGTTTGAAAGACAAAAATGTACAGACATAAAATTATTAACCCATATACACTCATACATATAAATAAATTAGTATCTTCACCGTAAGGCCTCAAGAGTCAATATCCTTAACCCAATTCATTTTGCAGTTAAGTATTCAGATACACTGTAGAATGAGTTTCTTAAAAGGAAATCAAACAGCTGCTTTTTGAAATTCCTAGTGTCTGTGATATTTTTTATGTTGTCTGGTAGTTTATTATAGAACCTAATGCCCACGTTATTTACTGTCTTAAGTGAATAAGCTTTGTTTACAGATGTCATGTGGAAATTTGATTTATTTCGAGCGTTGTAATGATGTACTTGAGTGTTTGTAGAGTATTTATTCTTATTTTTGTTTATATAAAGCACTGTTTTATATATGTACACACAAGGAACTGGAAGAATACCTAGCACACTGAATACATTTCTACAGCTAGCCAAAGGAGGCATATTTTGTGTCATACGAAGTGCTCTTTTTTTGCACTGTAAAGACTGACTGTAAGTTTTTCTTATAGATCCCCCAGAATACTATTCCATAACTGATATGGGAATGTACATATGCGAAATAAACAGTTCTTAAACATTTGCGAGATGTTACTGATGTGTTAACGATGTGCTTTGTATGTTCATTCCATGATAGTTTGTTATCTATTTCAACGCCAAGGAATCTAATTTGCTGCACACTACTGATTTTTTTATTTTGTACCGATAATTCAGGTTCTCTGCTTGCAGAATTTGAATTGAAAAGAATATATTTAGTTTTATCTAGATTTAAAGCCAAATTATTTGCAGCAAATCTACTCCAGTTGTCCTTTGCCTCATGTACTAAACGTATTGTGCCTGCAACAGTTCAACCTTTTCCCCGTCATCTGCGGCAGCCCTTCCGTCCGCTCCTCTCAAAGTTGGGATCCCCTCCCCTCCACCTCTCACCTTTCTTAGATACCCAAATAATTTTCCCCATTCCTTGCCCTTTCCTTCCTCCCTCACACTCTCTAAATACCTATTCCTTGCCTGCTTGATCTTACTTTCCAACTCCCTTCCTAACTGTTTCATGGATTCCCTGGTCCCATGTATTCCATTTCATCTCCATCTAGCATGTAGCTGCCTGCCTTTCCCCTCCGTTCCTCTTCTTCACATAATATGGGGGATCTCCACTCACCCTATATTATTTCTGGGAGACAAATTTCTCCAGCATGTAATGTATTATTCTTTTGAATCTTATTCATAAGTCATGTACTCTGGTTTCTCCAGCCCATTGTTTAAAATTTTCCCTCTTAGAAACTTTTCCGTTCCCTTACAGTTACATGTCCATACTGCCAAACAACCCTCTCTTTGGATTGCCCTATCCAGGTCTTACCCAGTTTTATTTCCACTACAGGGATGTCATGATCACTAATTCCCTCCAGGACCACAACACTAACTAATGCATTCCCTGGCCTGACCAATACAACGTCCAGCACAGACCCTTCACCATTCTCACTCCTTGTTGGTGTATCCACCACCTGCACTAATTTTATTAATTTACACTGAAGCCATTCTCAGCATTTCAGTGCCAATCCTCTCCGCTCCTTCCTTCCATTGAACACCTGGCATATTCAGATCACCTGCTACTACTACTCATTGCCTATCACTCAACCTGTCTTATTATTTCCTTGACAACCTCAATAGTTTGCCATCCCTGCCTGGTGGCCTATACACTGCCAGTATTGTTATATTCCATCTACGCCCACTTACTTTGACTTCCATAATCTCTTCCTCTTCACTAACCCATTCTACAAAACCTCTTAGTCCCTCCCTTAAACACACCATTGCCCACACGCCCGTCCCTGTCTCTTCTGAAGATGGTAAACCTGTATCACAATGGAGTATGTTCAAAAATCTAATTCAGTCGTGTACTCCCATTGAACAGCTCTTTTTTTTTTTTTTTTTTTTTTTTCCAAAAATCCTGTGAATTTTTTACTATACTGTATCTCTGCAACTTCATGTCTGACATCACAGTACACGTTGTATCCACCATGCCTTTTGCAGGGATGCCTACCCTCACTAGACAGCACAATGCACCTCCTCCTCCCCTGCACCACATATTGTAACACATTTTCTGTATTAAATAATTTTGCTGACACAGTGAGTATGAGTTAAAAGCAGGTGGTATGGGTGGGGACAGGAAGTCCTCCCCCAGGAAATTGTAGACTTTTAGATGCAAAATGGTACCTACTATTAAAGCATTTTTGATCCTAAACAAGAAATATATACAGCAGGTAGGAGCTGTAATATTTTTAAAGATATAATTTCTTTCAGTGAACAATTTTCACTAAGTTATTGTTATCAGACTTGGAGCCTTGTATTACACACTATTCCTTTGAAAACAGAGAATAAACTCCACTTATGTCTTGACGTAGTCCGTGACACTTCTTCAGTGTGAATTATTTCATTTAATTTCGTAAGATGGTTTTCCTTTCTATCATATAACTGTTTCATGCAAACTTGTACTTTGACATGGCCATTATACAAAAATTGTGAAAGTTTAAAAAATATTCATTACAGTAAAAAATAGTCACAGTGTATATCTATATAACAAACCATATAGTGCACAATTATAAATACTGTATAAAAAAATCAATTAAAATTTTGGGTGAACCACTCCCTTAAGGGTGCTGGCTACTTGCACTTTAAAGTCTCAGAAGTGATAGTACTGAAGGGCAACCTTCAAGCATGCATCAAATGTAACAATGAGCGAAGCTTTGAACTAACGTGCAAGATTTTCATTGATGAATTTTCACTATGAAATTTTAATGTGTGATCATATGATTGTATTGGTGGAAAGTTTGTAGACGACCCATGTATATATTTCGTTAGCTGACTACAGTTTTGAATTGAGGCAGTTTGAAAAAGCTGTTAGAGGGCTTAGAAACAGTGTTTTTAATGAGCTTCCGTTCATTGTCTGATGTGGGGTTTCTTTTGGTTGCCTGGCACAATGGGCACATGTGGACTAGAACATATTTGAAGCGACTAATAGGTTGTGCCCTTAAGTTCAGTGACAGACAATGGAAACATAATAACGAACGAGGAGTTAGTTATTGCACTAATTACACACATTTAGAAACCTATTAACAAAAAAAGTAGACTAAGTTCATTCAAAAATGGAGGAAATGCACAATAACAAATCATGGTGTTACGTGAGTTGATGTGAGTTAAACTTATGAACTTCTCATTTGTTTAAACAAAACAGTAACTGACTCGTAGACATCTAATGGGTAGCTGAATAGCTTACATATAATAATATTAGAGTCCCAAACTTTGAACACTGAGGGTTGGTTATAAGACCCAGTACCTGTGCCAAAGATACAGTTGATTTGTCACCATTCTTGGGAATGAAAGTCTTGTTTTACGTATACATAGACCTCAATACCAGGACAGTGATGTCGTCTCCTTTGCATATTTGTACAATACACATATGTATTTGTAATGTGAAGCTTGCTATTTGCCACTGTGAAATGACACCACAACAAAAAAACCTTGCTTCATGTTGTCTTTTGTGAGTTTTTCCATCATTACCACGTCTTCGTCAGAATGTCCATCTTCAGTGTAATGGCCACTATCAGTCGCGTTGATAATAGCTTTTCCCTGGGAGCATGTTTTTCTGGCTATCTCTCTTCTCTCATTGCATGTCGCGCTGCCCTCTTCCCCTGTCGCTTTAGCTCAGCCTTGGCCTGTGCTTTCTTATTGCACTGTTCAATCCAAGCGTCTGAAGAAGTGACAGAAGAAGTCAGTTCTTTTGATACTGTGACATTCTGTTTACAAGGGATTTGCCATGGCTACTCAAATGCCCTTTAAAGGGTAATCGGATTGTAGTGGTTGCTGAGCAGGCAGAAGAGTCTTTTCTAGAAGTGACAGATTAGGTAAGCGACTGTTTTGGGGTGATTGATATCTACTCATGATTGAGTGAATGTTGATGGGTGCAAAAGTAGATGAGGAATGGGTGTCATGTGCTGTTGTGTTGGTTAAGATGTGGCCATGACACACCAATATTTAACCAACTCTTTCTTTATACTGTGATTCACCATGCCACTCTTCTCCTTCAGCATCAAACTCTCTGACTTTCTCCTCTTCCAGGTAGGCCAACAGACAGTCTAACACATGGCGATTATTACAATGGTGTTGGGGATGATGTTGCTGGTAGTGGTAGGATGATGTTGCTGCTAGTGCAGGCAATGATGATTCTTGTAGTGGTGGGGATGATATTGCTGGTTGTCATAATGGTGGGGATGATATTGCTAGTTGTAGTGATGGTGGAGATGATGATGATGTATCCATTGAACGTACTGTAGGTGGAGGTGTTGCTGGTGGTATAACAGCAGGTACTGCTGGCATGTCAGGTGATATTGAACCTGTCTCAGCTGTAGACATGGCTGGTGCTGGGAGTATCTCTGGTGGTGGTGATGTAATTGGTTGTGTATTTGTCAACAGTAATTCTGTACATTGTAATACCGAGGCGTCCCATGGATACGGACATTTCCTGAAGTCTGCCTTCACAATACCAGGTGTGACATTTCTTTATTGTTTGACCACGGAGTTGAGCAAAGTCCTTGTTGAAAACTGTGTCCTTTTTAGCCTCTACCTGCTGCAATCGCCACTCGTGGATGGCTCTCTTCCCGTCCACTTTTAAATGGTTTGAACACTGTGATGTCCATCCATTGCAGGATGTGAACATTACTGGGCATTAGTGCCACCAATGCAATGTAATTTTCATGGCAGAGTTTGCTGGCATGCAAAGTCAGGTGTGATGAGTGGCCATATATAAATTGGATGACTGGAGAGGAACATTGTTGTCACTTAGTCATGAGTGGAATATTTTGGTAACATATTCATAAAGTACTGGCCCGGTTATCTACCCATTTGCTGACTTTCTCAACCCCACCCAGATGGCATCGAATTCACAGTATCTTGAATGAACCTCTCATATCCAAATTATAAGCATAGTGGGCACACTTCACATACAACATTTACTATATTTATTAGTACAGTTAGAGATTCCTTGTCGCTATTAACGTTCCGGTAAAAGTTTTTCTTCCAAACCTTTGAGGTTCAAGGCAAAGGCAGTCACGTCTCCATTATAAAATCACTGCATGTCATTGAAGATGTCTGCAATGTTTCCCTTTCGTATTGCTGTCAACTTCTTTAAACTATGATGCAAGGCGTTGCTTGGTGATAATGGCCGACTTGCAGACTGATGACAGATTTTGGGGAGTTCTGATTGTGATATCAGGGTGGCACTTGTGTAAGCCTTGGTACCACAACCACCCTGGACAGCCATTCTAGAATGGTTGGTCATTTTAGATCCTTGACCAACTGCTGTAGATCCTACACTGTTTAACAGGTCTTCTTTCGTGACATAACTATGATGTCCTCTTCCTTTGATGTTAATAACAGTAGGCAAGCTCATGTTGTAAGACTGATGTTTGCCTGACACCTTGAACAGTTATCTGTTCAGTTTTGGTATTTTGGAATGGTGTTAGTTTCAAGCCTGAGGTTTTGGGTTTGTTTTCTATAGTTATCGCTAGGGGTGCTCCAGTCATCTGAGCTGCACCTTCCCCTTTTGACTTCGTACTTGCCACTCCACTGGCCATGGAGGGGAAGGCCTAGAGGAGGGGAGGGGGTAGTGTCGGCAGAGAGAGGGGCATAGGAGTGGACGCCTGGTGAGGCGAGCTCACTCTTGTCAGGTGTGGTAGAGAGAGGTTGTGTGCTGAAGGTGTTGCTCCCCTGAGTACACCGGGCCTGTCGAACTTGGCTGGCTTTGAGTGGGGAACTGAGGAAGGATCCCGGCAATCCCCTGATATACTGAGAGGCATGGCTTGTGCTTGCGTGAGCGTGTGCTCACGAGGACGGCAATGAATTGAGCTACAGTGAGAATATTTCGCTGGGACAGCAGGTCTGTGAGTGAGACATGGAATGAACTTCATTTCTTCCGTTGGGACATTTACCATTGCCGCGGAGAATGTGGCACCGACTGCCTTTTGAAAGTCACATGGGATTTTATGTAGCGCAGTGGTTACCGCTACCGGGGTGTAAGAATTTGCTAGGGACGATTATTTGTGCCCTCAAAGTTGGTCTGAACGAGGTGTGGACAGGTTGCAGGCAGATCTGGGCGTGTTAATTAGACTGGTTTCACGTACTTAAAAGTGACGTCTTTCTATTGGAGAGCCTCAGTGGGCGAATTATGTTGTACCTGATTTGATGTGCATATTATTTAAGGTGGTGTTGAATGGAGAACAATCGTGGATTTATATGTTCAGTGTGTTATTGTGTGTTACAGTAAAAGGAATATGTGTAAATAATTGGACTTGTTAAAGACACTGAGTTGGAAGGAAAGTTGGTGTAATTCACATGGGACAACATTTTGCATGTAAATCAGAATTAATGAAAATATATAGAGTTTTAAAATGTTAATGGTTTGTGTCTCTAATTCAAGGTTTTGTTGTAGCAACTCGATCCCCAATAGCTATAAGCATGTATTGGTACTGATCTTTAACTTGCCCTGTGTTTAATTGAAAGTGTTTAGTGGGCATAGGCCCCCCTGTGCTAGTTTGTGGGAGCCTGGTTTTCCGAGGCTATTTGCTTCGCGAGTTCGAGCAATGACGGCTCAATCTTATCATGGACTGACGTACATGCACCATATTTCCGTGCAGCTTGATAGATTTTCAATCCCTCGTGTACAATGTCATGCACTACAGCCGTCGATGCTTCATATTTTGCCATTGTTTCATGCATACACATATCATTATACTGTTATGTTACTTTACTCCCTGTTTTTTTGTTTGTTAACAGTATACAAGATCTGCTAGTTACCGACACCATCATGAATACAACAATATTTGGTGCAGTACCGAACCTGTATGTCAACAACTGTCAATCTATGTCATTTCCTAGGGCTTCTAACGTCACTAACTTACTAAACATGTGCCCTAATTAAGTATTCTTAATGTATATTTGTACTGCCATATGTATTTCAGTTAGTTACCCACACTAACATTAGTACAACATGATTTGGCGAAGTATCGAAAATGTGCATCAACAATGGTCAAGCATTGGCATTGTCTGGGGGTTTTAACATCGCTAACTTAACATGTGCCCCAATTCTGTATTATGAATTTATATTTGTACTGCCACACATATTTCAACAAGTCACCAACATTTTTACGACACAGTATGGTGTAGTATTGAACAATCTTGTACAGTGTATTAAAGTTTGATAGTTGTAACAAAACTTTACCAATGCCTCAGTTTAGTTTTCATTTTTACGTGTTTTCGTTATTCAGCATGTTATATGCCAAGTTACTTCAATGTAACACAAATGTTCACACTATTGAACTGCTGTATCTGGAAGAATAACAACCGGATTTGAAAAACAGAACTATAGGAACAAGGGTTAGATTTTGAACTATGCTGCTCATATGTAAAATAATATGGTCAACACTTAAAGTCCCATAGGAAATTAAGGATAATACTGAAGCACTGCAGCCAGCTGAGTGGCTTACACGGAGAGGTTATAATGCATTATATGTGTTGGTCAATAGCAACCTTACTGCTCCTGCGTTACACACACAAACATAGCCTAATTAGGGAGGCCCCTTAAGAAGTTAAAGGTTCAAGGTAGGATTGGACCAAGCTGTATCTTAGGGCTAGGTCTCAAACATCCATACATGTGGGGGAATAAAACTACAATACACTTGCATCGTGGCTCTTCTGATATTTGGTTGAACAAGGCCATGGTTTCTTACGATAATCAAATATACAAAGTATTGCTGATGTGCGACTTTAGTCTAATACTGAATTAAATGACTCTTAAACACTATAGTTAATTCGTCGAGATGTGAGAGATGTAGTTTATAAACAAGAGTGCGTAATACTGGTGGTAAGGGGTGTACAAGCTACTGCAGTGTGACGTGAGTTAAATTGATGACTGGTCAAGCAAGTTTTCGTATTGTTTTCTGATAGTGTTTTAATCAGACAGAAACGTCAGCTATAAATGTGTTTCACTGTTACAGTTGATCGTAAGTAAACACATGTACACCCAACTAGGATTGTTATGTACTGTTTATTAACTTATCGATAGTATTTAATGATATATACACTGCATGTTTGGTATAGTAATTATATCAACAACACGTGCAACGTGAACGGTATCAATTTGGGCCTGAGTTAAAGGTTTTGTTGCTGTGAAGAATAGGTCTTACAAGTTGTCGGACGTTAAAGTACTTCTTGAAGAAGCATTACACGCTGTGACTCCAGATGAATGGAATAAATGTGTGTCTCATGTCGTCGAAAAGGTTGAAAGTGAAATGTGGGCATTGGATAACATTATGGAGGAGTCATAGCTCATAGCCTGTCATGAAATGTCTTCCTTTACAACACATACAACTAAACCATGACACATCATCCAGTACATCCCATACATATTAAATATGTTATTAATTGCTGCAATAAGGGAAACTGCTGACAGGCAAACCAGGGCACAGCTAGGCTAGGGCCTACTGCTGGAGAGTTTAGAACCATAGCGTAACATGGGACATTGTAGAGTTGGTGCTGTAAAGGCGAGGTTGCAAAGGAAAGAGCTGTATCAATAACCCTTGTTTCGTATAGTTTTGATCTTATTTATTCATGTAGCTCAGGGCTCGCCCTAGAACTATTCGTATCAAGTTTTATTTTTACAGTTGTGTTCATACATGTCATTCTTTCTTGGAACAAATACTTTTAAACCTGGAAAAGCACCTGTGATTTGTTTAGTGAAAAAACTTATCTGACTTATTACAGTACTACTTGTGCATCAGTTTTATGTACTGGTGATCAAACACAAAAATTACTATCATAAAATTAGTGTAAGAGTCTTGGGATAGATCTTTACTTGCAACTACTTCATTAGTGTTAATTTAGAGGAAATATGCACATGACACTACACTGTACGCAACAAATAATAGTATATTAGTACATTGTCAATCTGGAACATTTCATGCTGTCTGTCGACACCTCAGCAAATAAAGGCAAGACTAGAAAATTTTCCTTTGAAACACATGTGGAAATGCCTCTGGCAGACAGATACTGTACTTAGTTAATAAGCTACAGTGTGTACCAGCTTAATGGCTTTGTTTTATGCCAGTCGTATGATCAAACTTTCCTCCTGGTGGGATCTTCTGTAATGAATCTGATCTGCATTGCTGCCTACAAGTGTCCATTGCTCCTAACATGAGTACAACATCCAAATTATCCTTTTAACACGCAATTCAGGCACTTTTGATCCAGTTTCTTCCAACCTGTTTATTTTACCTCTTGCAAAATTTGTCTCGTGCAGTTTCTTTACATATCCATCACTCATTCATTGAACATGGTCAATATTGTTAATGTCATGTAACGTACTTTCTTTAGTATTGTTTATATCTGTTACACAAATATGGGTTATGACAGTGTTATGAAATGTGTGCATACATTATTGCATGAAACTTAAATGTTGTCTATATTACCTATTAGTGTGCTTGTTACTTATTGGATATTGTTTACGTAACGTACAAGTTTACATAGCAATGAGTGTACAGTAGGGCTACATGCAGTTATGTTATTTTGGTGGTTCTCTTTACGAATATAGGACATCTTTCATTGTGTTTGAAGATCAGATGGGTGTTATATTTTTAATGCAATTACTCATTTAATATTTATTTATTGGTAGTGTTGGAAAATGTGTTTCTTGCTTATTGTTTCAGTTCTGTTCCAGTATAGTATGAGTTCTCACTTTTTGGAATCACTTCTTAAAGTATCTGAGAAGGCAGCTAACATTGCAAGAGCCTGTCGTCAGAACCAACATTTATTCAAACTTCTAGTACAAGAAAAGAAAAGTTGTGAAAAAAATCCAAGATTTGTTCAGGATTTCAAAACTTTAGCAGATGTACTTATACAAGAAACTGTGAAGCATGACATTGGGCGTAAGGTGAGGCAGAACTGAGAATATATTAAAATTTATCAGTTGTATGTTTTGCATAGCTAATTATTACATAATACTTCACTTTAACCACGCTGTATGATGTAGGTAGCTCGTTTGTTCCATTATTGATTCATTTAATATGTCTATAATTATCTTCAAAAGTGTCAATTAGTTAATTAAAGCTAATTCCTTGTAGGTATAATTGAAATTAGTTTTTGATCTGGTCACTATCAGGTTGAAACTATGCCTCAAAAAAGAGTAGATCCAAAATCTAAAAATGTTCTGTCTCATTAATTGTAGAGTGGAAATTCTAAGTGATCTAAGTGCCAAAAATATGTTTTTGAGTAAAAGGGACAAACAGCGCTGCAAGAGCATGCTTACATATGGGACATGCAATCTTTCGCTGGTCATAACTAGACTATTAGGAAAATGATTGGAGCTTAGCTCTTGCAGAGAAACATAGGAACTGACACATACTCAGTTCTTGTTTGTTTTGGCACTTAGATCGTTTAGAATTTCCACTGTATAATTATTGTTAGGCCTAGGTATGTATTTTCACTTCATTATTTGGTATTTTCATACACTGTGTGGTGTCATAGTGTCTGTTTACAGGAAGTATTTAATATTTTTTTAGAACATGTCAGCTGCAGGTAAAACTGGCAAATAAATATTCAGGAGGATTCTGGTTTGATTTCCGAATTCGGCAACCCTGATTTTGACTTTCCAAGGTTTTCCAAAATTGCTGCAAGTAAATGCTGGGAAGGTCCCTTAACATAGACGGCCAATTCATCTCTTAGTTCCTCTTATTGTATAAAGTTGTGTGTAATATTCTCTAATGACCTTACTGTACAGAATGTAAAGCCTACGTAATAAAAAAAATATTATTGCCATACCTAATTTAGTTTGTTCAATGTAACTCTCATAAATCATAATTGCTCTTGTAATTTTGATTCTAAGGTAGAAAAATTTTGTACTGCAGAGTTTAGTGATGTTCTAGAATATTGGATGTTGTACAAACTCCAAGATCAACATAAACAGATGCGTGGGCGCACCCAGGATTTTTGCTTGGGGAGAGCACAAGACGTAATAAAATACAAATTCTGCAGACGTCAGGCAGGTGGATCTTGAAAAACCCTCTTACAGTTATACTGGTTCTGAAACATGTGAACATACTTTGCTTGCAATTAACATCTCAACACACATGTACTGTGACTTACTATTAGTACACATAATATAAATTGGTATAAAAATTAAAAATTTCGGCCCCAAGCGCCACCCCCTTGGGTGCGCCCATGAACAGATGTATGACTTTTTAATATGTACTACTTGCATCAGCAGCACCAAATATAGTACATTATCATGTTATAGGAACTCCCAATTACATTATTTCCGCCTAGACCAAATTGATACTTTAATTCTACAAAGTTTTATCTTTTTGTTTAGGTTTACTTTTTTGTATTGTTCAGTTTGCGGACATTGCGGATCACATCCACGGTGAAGAGAGCAACTTATTCTGCAATACACTTGGAGACACCATAAAAGTTCAAATTGAGAAAGACCAGGGCTCCACAGCAGCTTTGCTTAGTAAGGTACTGTCTACTCTTGTGTCTGTATTCTGCTTAAAGCAGCATTTACACAACACAAGATAAGGTACAAATGTGCGAACCTGTCTTTGCAAACTTTCATGTAAGTGTGTTAAGAAAATACAGTTTGTCTAGCAAGTTCTTCCCTTGCAGAAACATTTTGTTGACTATATTTGTTAGCAGTTGTGTTAAGCAGAAATGTACCCACATATAGTAGAAGCCTGTTGTATTTATGCTCATAATACTGAGAATTCGGTTATCCATCTGGGCACTCTAAGACATCAATCTGAATAAATAAAAAACTGGCTGTTACAGTCAACTACGTTACTACTATATCATTGGTTGGAATTATTCTCCCACAACAGCATTATAATGCAGTCCTCTGTATTTAATTTTAAAATATACATGAGCAAATTACAAAAATTATTTTTTCAAGTATTTTCTGATTTTTGCACAATTATTATTTTACTGTATCCACTGTGTATTAAAACATATGTGTGTTACTGCTATGCAACTCAGCATACTGTATTCCTTTTCTCACAGCAAACTATGATTCACTCCCATGTCTATGATTATTGGTCACATGACCAGCATAGAACAACCAGTATAATTCATTGTTCTGTTTGCAACTTGCAAGGCCTTGCAACAAAAAATAAGAAAACACTTTTTATCTCCTGATTTAATACAAGTTCCACTTTGTATGAGAAGGTCTTTTAGAAGATTTAGCTTAAGATCAGTATTTGAATGAGTTTTGCATGTATCTTGCTTCATGTGAATGAGAGAGATTTTGGTCAGCGCTCAAGATCGAGGTCTTTAGCACTGGTGAGGGGTGAGATGAGGTGAATATGGAGCAGTGCTAGAATGAGAGGGTAAGGGAAATGGGAGATCCCAGAGAAAACAGCATCATCCAGTGTAATTCCCACATGCAAAAATCTGGGGACAGACCCTGCCGGGAATTGAACCCAAATTGCCTTGGTGGGAGGCGAATGGTCTAACCATTCGGCCACAACTGCCCTTCTTGCTTCGTGTAATAAAACCTTCATGTTCATAAAATTAACGTTATAGAGTCAAATTTATGCATAGTACTTACCTTATTATTGTAGATGTGATGCTCAGAAATGCTTGCAACATTTATTTCAAAGAATCCAATGGTTCAGAAGGAAGATTTGGAAATAATCATGTTTAGTCACTTTGTGAATTAAAGTACATTCTTGCTGAGACTGTAAGTAGGATCTCTGAACTGACTACAGTGTAACAGTGGTTCTGATGTTGAAAAACCACATTCATCTGTAACAGTCTATGCTTGCTTGACTGAGAGGCAGATTATTCTGTACACAGGTGCTTGATGGTGACGCAGAAGCAGCCGAATTGTTGGCTGCAGAAGTTCACAAAGAAATGCTGTTAGAGGATATTAATGTTGGGTCCACTTCTTTACCACATGATGTAGAAGTACCTCTGCACCAGATGGCTTTGTGGATTGACCCCATCGGTAACTTTCCTTCATACCTGATATCTTGGATACAGAGTGATTCTCTCACTAGAGGCCTAAAATTTGTGTAGTTACAAATGTGTATAGGTAATTGCATGGCTAAAGTTATTTTGAATAGGTAGATATTACATAGCTGCCAACGCTTACGATTTTCCCGTACAATGTACGATTTTGTGCCCTATTGTATGGTTGTACAATTCATATGAATTATTGTACAATTTTCAAGCTTTCCAATTTTTTCCCCATTTGGTTAGTTCGTAAAGAAATCTGGTACTGAAATCCCATAATTTCGGGAACTATCGTGCTTTATTTATAGCCATTGTACTACATGTACATATGTAGATCTGATTTAGTGTCCTATATAATAAAGAAAACTGTAATATTGTAGTTTCGGGAACTATCGTGCTTTATTTATAGCCATTGTACTACATTATTCACTACACAGTACCGTATATTCACACATAGTACGAACGTAACACGAACTTTCCGAACACACTCGATCGATTGCAGTTGTCTTCCTGGCTTAATGGCTGTCGTGACTCGTGCAAACGAAAGTCACAAGAATGTTTTAATTGGAAGTGGCTTTACAATTTACCGTTTCTGTGTAGTAATTGCTCAAGAACACACATCAAATCTTGTGAACTGAAAGAAACTGTTGATTTATTCTTATTTTTCCAATAAATATAGAAGCGCACGCCGTAGTTGCGTAGTGTTTGTAAACATGGTTTTTGGCAAGGTTAAATATATCATTTTGTTATTGTGGCTGCGTATTTTAGTGCCGGTAATTGTATCGACGTCACATATTTTTAATAGTCGTAAAACGTATGAATATTGCAACTTTCGTATCTGGGAAATACAACTTTGCAGTTTTTACAATGACATTTTATAAGGCTAGGCTTCATTCGTAATAACACAGTCACAGCACGCAAATAGCACAGCAGCACACAAATTGCACAGAATACCATGCTACATTCGTGCACAACATAAAAGTGTCTGAAATTATTGACTTTTTTAAATTGCTTTATTCGCTGCTTTGTAACTAATTAAAATCATAATATTTATTGTTCTTCCTGCGTAAACTATTTAAATAAAAATTTCTTTTACACAACTTGGTAAATATTTAAATATTCTACAGTGGTATCCACAATGCTGCATGATTGGCTGCACACAGATCACTACGCACAGAAAAGTTAAAAATTCCTCAACTTCTTGTGCGCCGATTGTGTGCTATTTTCCTGTGCGTGTGCTGTGCGTCCATGTAGTAGCTGCTATCTATTAACACACATTTAACTTCCGTGCATCTGTGCTGTTTGTGTGCTGTTTCTGATGTAGCCTAGTCCATACAGTTGCCAAACCGTTAAGAATTTTTCGTACATTTATGGAACTGTGAAAGAGAATTTAAAAGCTGTGTTACCAGAAATCGTAATGTAGGGGCCTGTCTATTGATGTATTATAATTGGTAAAGTTTATAAACTTGCAGAAACCAAACTACATCTAATAGGTTTGTTTCATTTGTATGAATATTAAAATTAATATTTATGATGGTACAACAAAGTAAGCCTGCTGTAAAAAAAATTCAGTAATTTCCCTGTTAAATTTGTATTCTTTATGATTGCCTTAGGGAGGCTATGCAATTTTAGCCATGAACACAACATATGAATAGTAGTCAAAATTTTAGCTAATTTTATTAATTATGTAACATGTTCTAAATTTATTTTTCTTCCAACATATTGACGTGTTAACAGTGTAATATTTTATTTCAAAAATAGCCAAAGTGTTTTAGTTTGATGGCATTTACATATGCACAACACGTGAAATGCCGCGATTCGTTTACATACAATTTTACTCATTTTGAAAATTGTACTATTTCTGAATCCTTGAGGTTGGCGGCTATGATATTAGAAGTAACAAGCTGTCCTGATGTTTCCTTTTTTTTAATTTTGGATAAATTTTACAAAATTATAGTCAATTAAAATGTATGTATTTGAAGCATCCAAGAAAACTCTGTCACAGCTTGGCTGCAGTCTGACATCACATGCCACCACAGGCAAAGTAATAATGTTTTGGGTTAAGGGCGTTGCCTACCTGAGAGCTATGGTATGAACAAGAATAGAAAATTTACGTTTTGAATTATATTCTGTGATGTTCAGTCTTTGTTACTGATATCGCTTTATGTCAAAAACCATTTTCTGCATCAAGAAGTGAATATTACGACAGAAATAAATATGTAGGAAAAAAATTATTGATGATTTGACATTTTCAATGTTTTTTGATAGTGAAAATACTTACTTGTTTAAATTTGTTTGGGATATTTAAGAACACTTTAAAAATTGTACAGCAATGTGGACCTTACCAAGAGGATCAAAAGTAAAATTTGATATTTGTGCCAAGCTCTACTACAAATATAATTTAACATTTAAATACCTATCCTTTCTTGAGCCAGTGCCCCGAGGTAGGCAGCACCCTTAATATAATGGGAGTAGTATTTGAACAACCCAAAAAAGAAAAAAACTGCAGAATGTCTGTTGATAGATGATGTTATTGTGCTAGCTGTACAAACACAGCTGTAAATTCTGCTACGAAACTGAATTTTTCAGCCACCTCCCCCCCAACCCCTTCCTGCCAAAAAAGAAACTGTCAGAAATGGTTTAAAGTAGAGTGTTTGTCACATTAACATTATACTGTTGTGAAGATCATTTTAAGGAAAGTGTGCAAGTGTATATTTGAGGAAATTAATTAACTGGCCTAATGTAAATTTAGTTACTAGCTGTTACATTTTATAATGCATCTGTGGTGCATAGTATTTTTTATCCACAGCAGGCTCAGAAATCCAAAAATAGTTGTGTACCCGTCAATCAACTCAGTTATATATATTCCTAGCTTTACCTTTCATCAGGAGGTTATGTTCTTAAAGTGTACCGAACTTTACATGAAAACAGAACGTACTAAATGCTTGCTCTAGGGAGTAGGTGACACCCCAGTTTGAAGCAGTGTTACAGGTGTGCTATTTTTTTGTTTCAAATGGTAAATTTGAAAAGGTATTTTTAATTTTCGATCTTCAAATCTGATTTTGGATAGGATTAATTTAGTTACTGAGGTGGTGTACATTAACATGAACATATACACTTTGTGTAGGCCTAAATAAAATGTTTTTGCCATACAGCAGAGTCTGTTGTACAGACAGCAGAAGTGTCTTGTGTCCGATTGTCTGTTCTTTCTGAACTGTTGGGGATGGGTTATCATGCTGCTAGAGCAAATTAATAAGGTTTTTTAACTGTACTATAGAAGTATACAAAGTTAATGACAATAGTAGGGCTGTGAGTCACAACTACATCAGCAAAGATTTTTTTTGCATATTGAAACTGAGTACAGTGTACATATACATATAATTTTATTGCATTTACATCAAACACTTAATATGTATATTGTGCCGTATGAACACTTTCTTCTGCAGAAAATGTGTACCTCATGTAATTCAAGTTACAAACCAAGGTGCTACAAAGCAGATTTTTTTAGTTTTCACCATCCTAGAGAACCGTTAATTAACATCAAGATTTTATTAATTTTTTAAAGATAATGTGAACTTTATTATACTGTATTTTTATATGGCAAAATCACAGTGTGTCGTGCACTAGCACATAGTCCATACTTGGTTTATTATCATATAGTACATAATTTAAATTTATTTCTTCTCTCTTAATTTTTTGTTCTGTTTATAACAATTTAATTAGGCCGACTTAACCAAGTATAAGAATGTATGCGGCGGGATCCAACATATTAATTGGGGATGCTAGAAGAGAAATGAACATTACAATTTTATTTAAATTTAACTGTTAAGGCAAGATAAAAGCATTAAATTTTACGGGTAAATTTTGTTTGGTTTTTATCGTGTTTGGACTTATTTTAAAGCTAATTTTATTTCAAGCAACTTTTTAAAGTGACTATTTCTTATATTTTGCCTCTTTTGGATTTTGAAAATTTCAAGTAGACTCTGAGCTCGCCTCCTTTTGGTTGGGATTTATCTGGCAGGCAGGTCAGAGTTTGGACACCTGGAGGCACGTACAGAGACGTGTTTGAATTCAGCTAGAGCAGCAGGTCGAACTCTGAAAAGGTGGTGATCTGCGACAGACTGATGACGCAGCACATCCCCGATTAATAAACAAATGAATATTTTGCTGGTATTGTGGATTAAAAACACTTTGCAAATATGTCAGTAACTGTGTTACATACATTTCATCCATAATAAATGTCAATTAACCAGTTTTCAAACAACTTGGGGTCCCGTTGTATCACTCCGCCGCTTGGCCGAGCAAGTCCGGGTATCCGCCCAGGAAAGTTAGTTGTGGTACGTCGGAGCTTGCTGCTTGCTTAATAAACAAAACCAAAAATTTTTATAAAATTTTTGTTTATTTAATATTTTCTCTCTGCGTGAACACCTTTCGAAGCACCTCAGGCTATCCGGGAATGTAAAACCAAAGAAAAATGATTTGGAATTTCTGGAGGACTTGTCGTAGTCATCGCTTGTCATAATCAGCTGCTCTCTCTAATAGAAGGTGGCTGCAAGGAATAAGGAGAAGTTCCAGTTCCAAGTCTCCTTTGTTGTTATCCTCCTGCTAAATCTTTTAATACTAACAGCAGAGCACTGCAGTCACCGCCTCTACAAAACAAAACAACAGTATACGGCACTCCAACTTCATTGGCAGACCCGTTACAACAGAAAGAATAGTAGAGACAATTGTCGTGAAGTTCACTAGATGTAAGATGGCTGTCACAAGAATGAAGGGGTATGAGAAAAGTTCAGGTCCAAGGAATCCCAGAGATTGTAGAGGAATCACAAATGAAGGTATATTGGCATGTTCAGTTCAGTTTGTTTATTGTTCGTTGAGCATGTATATGCTATGGAACTCATCAGGGTATATATGACATACACAGGAAACATACAAAATATAGACAAACACAGGATGCATACAAAATATACATAGCACATACAGTATTAACACTGTTTGCCATACTATACAATATCATCATACTGTCTAAAAAAATTACAAAAAATAAAAAATAATAACAAATCTACAAAATTTTACACTAAGGAATATAACACATAGTATAGAATAAATATGTACAACACTTGCCATCAGGATTCATAAATATTTACAATTTTAATGCAATGTACTAATGGACATTATAAATTGAATGTTCTACTAGGAAATCAAATAATCTGTTTTTAAAATTGTAACATTCATTTGCTGATTTTATAACCTGAAGTAGTTTGTTGAATAATCTTACACCAGTATTGTCTACTGATTATATCGTTTTGATCTTATTTGGCCTTGGAATGTGGAAGTTAACAGAATGAGTTGTGAGAGGATGTCAAGGAAAATGCTGAAGTTTAGGTACAGTGGAAGAAGACCAGAGGGATGATTGAGGAAGAGATGGGAAGAATAGGGAGGGAGCTTATTCTAAGTTTTGTGGTTATGAAGCAGTAATCAGAATGAAGCAACTGTGCCACGGCCAACTGAAAAAGTTGTTTCCGCAAAATCCGCATTCAGAGTTTTAGTCCGTACAAGGGCCAACACATTCAGGCATCTTCGGCCCCAACGACTTTTTCAAGCATAGTGTCAAGATGGTGTGCACTACAACCTTCAGTTGTATATAACAGTTTTTCTTAACTTTGGGAGTGTGTTCTTAAGTTTATACGAGTGTCAAATGACAGATAATATTAATGTTAATAACTTAAAAAATTTCCTTGGCTTAAATGGGCAATAATATGTAATGAAACGTTTTTGCGTTTAAACGCCGAAAAATTGATCCTATACATACTTTATTTTTGACCATTTTCGCACCGTGTGGCAGAGTGGTCTAGCATGAGCATCATTTTATGCTAGTAGGAATTTGGGGTTTGAATCTCCATAAATTCTTTACTTTTTTTTATGGTTTTATATTATGTATTATAATTGTATATAACTTATGTTTTTGTTGTAAATTGTTTATTTAAGCCAGAATTTTTGGTTCATTACATTTACTGTTCAGTTATTAAGTTATTGACAATGTAACTAACAGAATGGAGTGAATTGCTACAAACATTAATAATTTTAGTACTTTATTATTCTACAAATTGTGCATAAAGCATCACAGGTATTATATTTTTTATTTAGTTGCCTAAAGGTTAGGCTATAGTATTAATTTACAAAGATGTGCGTATTCAGTATTTTTTAGTTTTTCAATTTAGTTTTATTTGTGGGAAAGTAACTGTAATTACTTCCTAACTTCAGATTTGTACAAGTATTTCCAATAGTCTCTATTCATGGGAGAAAAAATATATGTATGATCTTTATTATTACAGTTTTTTTTTTTCATAATGTATGTGTTCCTATACCATTCTTCCAATTGTGTTTAAATTTTGTTGGGGTATGCGTGCGCCCTTGAAGGTTAGTGATAGAAATTTTTAAATAAATTATAAAAAATAAGAGGGGGAAGGGAAATTTAGTGAAAAAATTATAACTGTGCATTTCTAATATGGTCATTAATTATCATTTACGTAATTTTGTCCCATTTTTTAGAATTTTCCAGAATTGAAAACCATGCAAATGAAGTCGCAGGCAAAAGCATGGGTGTGTATGTATGTGTGTGCGTGTGTGTGTGTGTGCACGTTCATGTAAAAGCAATGTTATAACAACGCAGTTAAGTTTTCAACAGAGACATTAAGTATCTACAGATGTAAATTATAATTTAAAATAGTTATAATAAAAAAAAACGCGGAGTGACCGGGATTTGAACCACAAATCCAAAATTGGCTTAATATGCACACTCCCGGCACAATCAACAGAGCCAAATCGACGTTTTGATGAAGAGGTTTCCAAAAAAACAAAATGATAATGATAATTGTCAGATATATATATATATATGTTTTACAACTGTTTGCTTATTTAATTTCCTTACGTGTACTTGCTAAAGTTTTTTTTTTATGTTCAGTATTTTCTGATGTTAGATATCTCGTAGAAAAAGTCTTGTTCCACAAGTACGCAAATAAGAAAAAAACTGTTGTAGATATTATAATAGATATGCTACTTTACATTTACATTTAATTAAGTCGAGTCATTGAGATAAAAACATAATTTAATTTCCATGTGTATGTACATATAGCAGATTTAACTAAAACGTTGCCATATACCGGCCATTGCGAGTTACTGACGAAATTCAGCCTTTCTGACTGGTTGCGAGCAGTTGGTAAGTTCCTACCTGACTCATGATGTCAAATAACCTCCGTTTTAAACATAGAATACTAAACAGTCGTGTGGAACAGACTATTGTTCAGTAACAAATTTTTTCGTAGGAAACAGAAACTCAAAATATGATCCCAGGTGAAGGAGGTAGTGCATACCTGCCAACTCTCATGGTTTTGGCATGAGATGCAAATTTTAAGGATAATCTCACGCCCTCACACCCGAATGTTGTTTCCTCGCAATTTTTTAGGCCCCTTTTTTTTTTTTTTTTCTCAATTTTATTGCAGCATCAGTGAGGATGGTCATTAGCCATGGATCAATGAATAAGATGTTTTAACTGCATTTATTTTGTGGTGCAGCTACAAAAATACACTGGTTTTTGTTAGTTGCATCAATTTATAGTTATCAAACCCGTCGCTGGCATAATGCGCAGTGCAGTTCGCGTTGGCACATAGCCCTGGGTCGTGCCATGCCGTGCTCTCTGACCAGGCTGTGCCGTCTTGCCCAGCTAGCTGCGCATCGCGCTTGCGCAGTAATAGTTGATGAACCTCGCGGCAGTTGTTTTGTAAATGGTGGGCCAAAGTTTGGTGTAAACATGTCTGATAGAAGTGTTTCTAAAAGTTACAAAACGAGTTATAGTAAAGTTTACACTAATGAGTTTCCGTCAATAATCGAATTATGCAAAGGAAGCAATTTTGCATTTTGTAGCGTGTGTCGTGCTGATTTTTGTATATCTCATAGTGGCCGGGGAGACATTTTGAAACACGTTGCCACAAAGAAACACAACGAACATGTGAAGTGTGTTAGTTCCAACAAAAAACTAAATTTTGCAGTGAAGAGTGATAACGGTGTTACACGTGCGGAGTGTTATTTTACATCGTTCTTAGTAGAACACAATTTAGCACTAACGTGTGCTGATCATGCGGGCCACTTTTTAGGAAAATGTTTCCCGATAGTGAAATCACAAAAAATTATGGCTGTGCGAGGTAGAAGTGTGCAGCAATATTGGGACAAGTGGAGCAGAGTTCACACCAGAAGCTTGTATCTGTGGTACGTAATACTCCTTTTTCCATTGCAACGGATGGTAGTAATCAAAGTGATTGCAAATTTTATCTTCGGTCTCTTTTCACAGCACTGACAAGCTCGAAATTCAAAATCGGCTTTTGGCAGTACCAGTTCTCAAAGGCGAATCAACTGGATTAAATATTGGTAATGTCTTGCTTGATACCCTAAAAGAAAACAACATTCCATTTTCAAACTGTTTAGCACTAACCGCTAACAATGCCCCAGTTATGATCGGGCATAAGAATGGCATGGCTGCTGTTTTGAAAAATGAGATCGAAAATTTGTTTGTGGTTGGTTGTCAGTGCCTTTTGATTAACTTATGTGCTGAGAAAGCTGCTGCGTGTCTTCCACCCAAAGTGGATGACATTTTGGTGGATTTATACTACTTCTTGGAAAAGAGTGTAAATAGGAAAGAAAGGTTGAGAGAATTCCAAATGCTGCATGACGATGCTAGGAAAGTTCTCAAACATGTCTGCACATGATAGCTTTCATTAGGAAAATGTTTGGCAAGGCTGGTGGGACAATGGCAGCCATTAACTAGGTTTTTTATGGTTGAATGTCAGCCTAAGGGTAGAGGTTCAAGTGTAACTCAGAGCACACTACAGAGTTACAAAATCCAGAAGCTAGGTTCAAAAATTGATGAATGCTCTACTACATCTCAAGACGGTAGTGAAAGTGAGCTCCCAGTTTTGTCCAGTACCACAGGCACCAAAAGCAGCAGAACACATTATAGTCGCACATCGTCTTCAAGCGATGCAAAAATAGTTTCAAAGACCTTTCTTCCCGGCAAAGTAAACTCTGTACAAAATAGTTCAAAGAAGCGCAGTTCCGAATTATGTGTGACCAGCCCAACGATAATCAAGTTAGCACACAGACCTGACGTGAAGAGATAAAGTCCTCAGCTTTCAGCAGAAAAAAGTGTGTCATCTCAACTCACTAGAGAAGAGAGGCTTTTCATGTTTTTATCCAGTGACATAAACAAGGCATTTTGCCTTTTTCTATTACATGTAAGTCCTGTGTTTGACAAAACTAATGTTCTGCTACAGTCACATGAACCTCATATTCAGAAACTAAAACACACACTTAACGACTTGTTACGAAACTTGATGTCAAAATTTGTCTGTGCTGATCTAGTAAAATCATCCAATTCTTTTTTAGAGATAGATTATCACAAACACAGTAACAAAAAAAGTGATAGTAATTTGGTTATTGGCAGTGCTGTATTCAAAATTGTAAGCAGATTGAGTGTTGTACAGGTTAAATTGTTTTATAGTTCTGTTAGGAAGTACTATGTATGTGCGTGAGACTACATAGTTCACAAACTTCCGTTAAAAAGTGAATTCCTAGCTCATGCAGAAGTAGCATGCATTCAGCACGTAAGTCATGCATCATTTTCAGGTCTAAGATATTTTGTTGACAAATTTCCTAATCTTTTATTTATGCAAGGACAAGATCTGGACTGTGAAACAGATACTTAGAATCACAATTTTTTTCGTTCCAAACTGAAGACTTTCCAGAAGAAATAGAGAAGCAGGATAGCTTCTCTCTAAGTGGTCATTGATCGGACAGATGAAGGATTTAGATGGCAGTTTAAAGTATGACAGGTTGGCTCGAGTTATGCTTGGTATTTTATCCATCTCTCACAGTAACGCCGAGTGCGAGAGGATCTGTAGCCAGTTGAAGAAGACAAAAACCCAGTTCAGATCGTCATTGTCTGAACAGTCTCTTGAGAAGTTGCTGAAAGTCAAATCTGCTCAAGAGGGTTTGTGTTATGAACAATTGTTCGATGAAGATTTTCTGATGATGGCAAAATCTCGTACATATATTTCATTGAAATAAATTTTGAAGCAGAGGCTATGTAAATTATGTACAGGTATGTCGTTTGTATTTTCCTGTGTAATGTTTTTTATAACATTCATGTGATCTGGGCCAATCATTTTAAGGTGAAAACTAAAAATAATAATATTTTTACCAGTTGTAGTATTATATTTTAAGAAACAAAAATTCTTTAAATAGCACAATTTTGCACTTAGAAATTCAAAATTTTCCCAGGGGAGAACCCCCTGACCCCCCACTTTATACGCGTAATAAGTGTACTTATGTCTACAAAACCTCATGATTTTTGAATATTCAAAGTTGGCAGGTCTGGTAGTGGAAAGAAGAGGAGCTGACTGAGAGTGTGTAAAAGAGGAAGAGTGGTGGGGCATGATGGTGTTTTACCAGCTTGACCTGTCCACGGTTGGATGGAAACAGTATTTGATGATAATGATAACCTTAATGTGTTGTGTGTTGTCAGTTTTTGGCCTATGACTAACTTATTATTAAATGTAGCTAGCTGAGCTGGTCTCTGCCTCGACCACGTGCCTATTTTATCTCCTTTCCTGCCTGAGATGAAAATTTTCCTTCTTGCATGACCCTTTGCTCATGCTGCTGTGGATGCCTTCACTCCTCTATGGCCAACCCATTATCATGAGCAGCATGCTGAATGATGCATCTACACAGGTCCCAAACCTGTCACGTGATTAGTCCTGTTCCCCAACATCATACTTAATGTAACTACTGTATGCTATTATTATTAGTAACCCAACATGCACTTTCTAGCCACAAGTTACCAAGAAATGGGAGTTTACCACAATCATGTGCACAATATGCAGTTTGTGTTGCAACATAAATATCGAACACTCTGAAATGTTGGAAAAATATCACAGATGCTTTATTCATTAAGAACAAAATATTACTAGGTGCAATTTGACAGCACTGATTCTTACAAGTAGGTAAATATGCCTTATTTTGAGTCATTTTTCCCTATCTTCGTCATTCTAGGAATCTTATCACAGTGTTAAGTGAGAACTTGCGGTATATTATTTTATATAAATGAATAGTATTTCATACGCTTTTATTAGCTTTACCTGTATGTATAAATGTAATGACACCTTTCAATTCAGTGTTCACCCACTTTCAGAAATCCAAGTTTTTTAAGTTTTTCACACATATTAAGAATTGATGACAATATAATTATTTCTTACATATGATCTGGTATTATCATCCGTTATAAAAAAATGTAATGTAAGATCTTTTCAATTCAGTTCTCATCCACTTACAGAGTCAGAATTATTTGAAATTTTACACACCTATGTAGAATAAATGACAGTACAATAATTTCATAGCTATAACCAGGTATAATGCAATCTGGCTGTGACAAAAAAAATCTGTGTTAATACCAAAGTCTTTAAACAAACCATTTTGTAATATATTGTTACTTATGCCTTCAATTTTGTTTTAAGGTTAATTAATACACAATATAATTAATGCAAAAAAATGGGAGACACGTGCTTTTGTAGCAGTTGTATGGATTAAAAACTTAAAAATAAACTTTAAATATAAAGATTTTGTCCAAAACTGATAAGAAGTCCCACAGTTCAGTATAACTTAATTTTTTAATTAGCTTAAAATAAGAATAAAGTCTATGGGAAGAAAATTAACTTAAATTTAAAAAATAAAGTGGGGTGCTTTGTACTTACTTTTCATAATAACTTTACCTTTACAAATAGTTAACGATAAAAAATTTAAGACAGTTTGTACAAAGCGCCCACACTTTTTTTACAGTAACATTATTTATTTTATCAGTGAATTTATTCTTATTTTAAACTTATTCAAAAAAACTGAGTTACGCTGTGTTGTGTGACGCCCTGTCACAAATAAAAAAATTATTCTTAAAGATTATTTTCGACTTTAGTTTTTAATGCGACAAAAGCATGTTTTTTTGTTTAACTGTATTGTTATTACTCAATGGTGGCTTTACACTAAATGAATAATCAGTTTATCATCTGATACCAAATGCATTATTTCAGTATTATAAATGTTTGTAACTTTAAAAGTTTAAAAGCTGCTGAAGTTACAAGCAAACCATACTGTCTGTACTTGCTCTCTATCCAATGGCCTTTGTCCTCATTTTTTCTATTTCTGTTGCAACAGGTTTTTCAGTTGTTCACCTTTGGAATTACGAGTACAGTATTGTTAGACCAAGACAGTTCACCACTACATTTAATTTTGTACTATATTTGTTTTGGTGAATTAATTATTGTTTTCAGCCGTTGCCACTATATATATATATATATATATATATATATATATATACACACACACACGCACGCACACACACACACACACACATAAACACACAGGGTGCGGAAAAATTACACGTCTTAAATGTAGGGGTAGCTTGGGGGTACTAAAACAAGTATTTTGAAGATATGAACCATGGGTGTCAGATTAACCGTTAGGTTGTTACTTGCGTCCAAAGTTACGCGTCATGGATTGCCTACTTCAAGGCGCGCCTTTGTTTACATCTGAGCTAGCGCTGTGAGCCGTCAACTTCTGCGCTTTCATGAAGTGCAGCGCCCGCTCTCCCGTGCTGCTGCTGGCCTCCGACCACGCTCCTCTCACTCTTCTCCCTTCCCTAAGAAGTCTAAGCAGGTAGATCAGTTGGTGTGGGTTTGGATTAGGTCGGGTCACAGTTTTTGTCCAACCCTTTCGCAGTCTGTTTGCATTGTTAGCAGTGCCGGACGTGACAGTTAACTTACAGTTAACCAACGTTTTGAAGTGGACGGTTATGTGATTAAATGGACGGTGTGTGAGTTAGTGGACAGCTTAATGTGGTTCATTTGGTTTAGTCTTTGCGCAACGTTGATTCATTGTTTTTCGTTTCTTTGTGCATCTAACAAAAACCGACCCGAGTGCTACCATGGATAGGAACGGATAGACCTTTGCTGAGCTGGAGGACATGCATCTCGCCGCAACGCGTGTATGATGTTTCAATAACAATTCCCAAATAGAAGACTTCCGAGCAGACAAATGTTCTAGAATATTGACCAGCGTTTGCGAGACTCCAGATCATTTGTCAGGACACGACACAACGTAGGAGCACCCAGACGAGTTCGTACTCTCGAATTTGATGAAATGGGAGTTGATGACGCCTAGTTTGGAATGTTTTACACGAAAACAGTCTGCATCCATACCATCTTCAAAAAGTGCAGGCATTGCGTGCAAATGACTACCCTCTTCGGAGTCACTTTTCTAACTGGCTTTTAGGACAGAGAGCCCAAAATCCAATTTTTCCATCTCTGGTCTTTTTTACGGTTGAAGTGTCGTTCACTCGAGTGGGAGTTTTTAATCATAATAATAATAATAATAATAATAATAATAATAATAATAATAATTTGTGGGACTATGAAAATCCTCATGGTACGCGCACCCTTGGACTACAGGAATGTTGTACTGTCAAGTTGTGGGCGGTAATAGTGCACAAGACCTTACATTCTCCCACCAAGGCTTAACGGTACAAAACTACTTAATTTTTCTGCAAGAGGTGCTACCAGAACTTATGGCCATTAAATGTGCGTCGAAAATGTGGTTTCAGTACGATGGTTGTCCTGCCCATTTTTCATTGGCAGTGCGTGCTCATCTTACAGAAGAATTTGGTGACAGGTGGACCGGTGAGGTGGTCCCAACGTTCCCCTGACTTAACGCCTCTTGATTTTTTCTTGTGGGGATTTATCAAACACATTGTTTACGCGACCTCTGTTGAAACCGAGGAAGATTTAGCTGCGTGAATCGTGGAAGCAGTACACCAAATTAGAGGCATGACTGGTGTGTTGGAGCGTGTTCGCCAATAAATGTTACGTCGATGTGAACCTTGCTGGGATATCGGTGGAAGAAATTTTATACATGTATTGTAAACTTTTGCTTTGAAGTAGGCAATCCTGACGCGTAACTTCAGACGCGTGTAACAACTTAGTGGTAAGTCGGAGACCCATGATTCCTGTCTTCAAAATACTTGTTTTAGTACCCTCAAACTACCCCTACATTTAAGACGTGTAATTTTTCAGAATTCTGTATATATATGCTGATATTCTTTTCTAAGGGCGCATACATATTAGCGAGCCGAGTGGTTCCCGAACTGCTCATGAACGGTAGGCTCGCAAGTTTGTACACTGTCGTGAGCAAAATACGAGCACTATACGAATTGCTTGCGAAGATCCGAAGGAAGTTGGTTTTTTCGACAAATACAAAACTGATTGCAACGTTAGTCTGGACATGTTCGCGAACCTTCCGGGCTATCAGTAGACTAGGTATCATCTGCTCATTGTAAGCTCCTTGTTGGTTTGACTGTCCAATGGATTGCTGGAGGTTCAATGAAACTAATTTTAACTTAAGCACATTGTGAACGTCTCACGAACGATTCGCGAACCGCTCAGCATGCAAGTGTGTATGCGGCCTAATGTGAATCGTATGGGTACTTTTTTTTAAAATTAATTTTGATGAGTTGGTAACACTGGGAGTGCGGGTTTTTCACAGATTCTAACTGTGTATACATTTTTAAAACATAGTGAAGGATTTGCATGGCTGTAGGAATGATACCTATCTTGTTTGACTCTTTCCTGCAGATTCAACAGCAGAGTACATCAGCGGGGAGGAAATAAAGAGTCCTGCAGGAGATGTTTACCAGAGTGGTCTGCCTTGTGTCACTGTCCTCATCGGTGTTTTTGACAGACACACAGGTGCTCCAGTACTCGGCGTTATCAATCAGCCATTCTTTTCCCAAGATGGCACAGTGTAATGATGCTCTTGATTCTCACTAGTTGCAGTATTGCATCATCAAGTGTGTAAATGTTATAAGTATGTGTTTTAATACAACATTTTGAGGATGGATGTTGGAGTAGTTGCTTTAAATAATTTTGTATTGGCTGGTTTTGTGAATATTATGAGATTTAAAATTGTAACTGGTGATTAATTTATAAATTTAGCTATCCCCATAACATCTAGTTTTATGTTGAAAGTCTTAAGCAGTATATGTAGTTTGATTTTCAAACAGAATTTTTTGTGTTGTATGAATCTGTAGAGTTAGTGTGTTCTACCGATTGTGTTGATAAATTTGGTCCAAGTGTTATATTTTTACTGACGTTAATCATGCCAGTCTTGTCATTATTCCTGATGATACAAATATCATTAACTAATTTATTCAATTAGGTCTGTGTGGCTGTGTGGGAGACACCTTTCAGAATATTGGTAGGGTGCATGTTCACAAAATTTTTTGCATGGTACTCTTAATAGAAGATCCTTGTTAACAATATAAAGTATGGTAGAAGCCCATTAACTGTTTTGCTGGGGGAAAAAAATTTCAATAGTGTCAAGATAGTGTAAAAATATGTAAATAGTTTGTGTTTGGTTGGTAATTTCATACAAGATAGCTATGTATATAGTTTTTACTACTGAGTCATTTAATTTAGTGTTGACTAAAGTTGTATGTCTCAATTTAGCAATATTTTGTATATTCGACTATAGTGGTATGTCGTAGTTAGGAGTTAAAGATGGTTTAAGAGAAATAATTCTTACCCAGGTTATAGTGTTAGTGTGATATTTCAGTCATTACCCGTTATTTATATTTTTAGGCTATTTGAGATAAAATTACTCATGGTACAACCAAATCTATGGTATAATGGTCCAGTGTATAGCGAGCTTCTGCTGTACGTTCAGGATAAGGTCATATGAGTTAATTTTACATATGTAAAACCTTATTTATTTTGAAAATGCAATAGAATCTTGTGGTTCCTAGCCCTCATTGTTTTCTGGAAACAGATTTGTTACAGTGGAGTGGTAGTAATATATATTTTGGGAAATTTTTAAGCTATCTCTAGCTTTGTTGTGTCAAAAACTCGAAATTTACAATTTTTTGCATGAAATCTATGTTCAGTGTTTGGGGCAAAATTATCAATTTTTAAATTAAATATTAACTTTTCTTAGCAGATGCAAATAAAAAAGTTATACCGTATGAATGAATTTGACGTTGAGCAGACCCCTGAGTCTCGGGACGGGTTCCAGTGCCCTTAAGTGTTTCAGTGATGTGTTAAAGGGTTCCGTTTTTGGGGGTCTAGTAAGCTGAGATCCTCCTTTTCTATGGGTTTGTCTGGCCGGTAAATTGTATAGAGAGAAGGGTGCTCCGGTTGATGGCGCTGTGTTGTCCCCTTTACCGCCAGTCCTGCTTCTCCACTGACCATGGAGGGCCGCCAGTCCCTCTAAGAAGATCATTTGTCGCCAGTAGCACGAAGGGATACCAGAAGATGTTAAAGCATATATTTCAGCTTCATTAACTACTATTAGAGACATTGTATATTTACAGTCTTTCACCGATATACACAAAATTATCAGCACTACAATGAAAACTTTTATATTTTAGTCTCTAAAATCTGGACATAACACTGTAATTTTCATCACATAACTACCAGCTGAAACAAATGTTGCACAGTGCACAGTTAAATAATACTAAAATGCACCTAAGTAATACAATAGTATTTCTTAGGCAAAATATTAACCACAACAAACAACTATAAATTGTGAAATGTACAGTAACAATAGCCGTAAGTAAGACATTCTTCACGAGGCCTACCCTGCACAGTACAAGATTGGCTGATCTTGACAAGTCTCTACTGAGAAAGATTTCTGGCAGCTCCAAGGTACTGACTTATAAACAATCCTGAGCTAATGGAAAAAAACAGGGCATTTTCAATCCTGTTTACAGACACACTTGTCACAAGAGAAATGTCAAAATCTGGCAAACTTATAGTGTACAGGATATAACAAGTTTGTTATACTGTATTTCAAATTGTCACCCCCACATAACTCGTGCAATCACGAGCCATGCACAATCTTTCAACAAAACCAGCTACTGTGATAAACCATGTATGTGTAATTCTCTATACTATTAAACATGATATCCAAAAACAACATTCAAACTTCGAATACAAAACTTGAAAAAAGCATACATAAATTCCCCAACCAAAATGAACAACATACTCTTTGAGGAACATCAAATATTGCATACAGGAACAAACACAGTCTGCTCAACGTCACCATTCTTGTAACAAAAGCCTAAAGACAGCCACAACTTTGAGGTGTGAAGTCCATTTTTGTTCTTCATTTTGTCTGAATATGAGAATGGTGTTTGTTTAAAAAATTTTGATTTCTTTAAAATGCTCACAAATTTTTAATGGAGTTATACCCAGGAAGAGACTATATTACTTCATGTGGACACAAAATAAAGTATAGCCCACTAATGAAAGCTCAGTGTTTTTGCGGGAAAGTCGGGTAATGTGTAACTACATTATTAATTTATTATTGGTGGTTTATTACTCGTACCCCTGAAGTTCATATTCATTGTCTTTTCACAAAATTGATGTGTAATATAAAGCATCATAATCAAATTGAAACAAAAAAAAATTTATAGATAGAAGAGAGAGATATGGGTGGAGAGATAGATAGATAAAGAGATAGATAGATAAAGAGATAGATAGATAAAGAGATAGATAGATAAAGAGATAGATAGATAAAGAGATAAAAAAGATAGAAAGGGAGATATAAAAAGATAGAGATATAGAGATACTATGTGTATATAGAGAGATAAAGATATAAATGTATATACACACACATACACAGTCATAAATACATCGCTGGTTGTTGTCGTTCAGCCAGCGAGATGCAATGCACTGCTGCAAAAAAACACTTAACTTTTTTTTTGTTGTTTCTTGTACAGTTTAATTTGTTTTAACCCAAACGTGTGTTTGTTCCCACAAAAACTGGTTTGTATTAGAGATAGATGACTGTTGTAACAATTGGAGTCGTAACATTAAGGTGTTACTACTGTATAATGTGTCTGTGCCATGTAGTTACAAGTATGGTCGTGCTGTGCATCATTACAATAAAAATGTGTGGAACAGTATACTTTTAAAAACAAGCCTGTGTGGCAATTGTACAGAATCTAAAGGGGAAAAATGTGAATTTTTTTTTTTTTTTGTTGTGATGGTACAGAAACACCCTAAAAAAGTGTGTTTGTAATTATTGATCAGTAAAATATGTTTTTGAATGGCTAATGCATGTGAAGAATAAAATCAGTCGATTAGTTTTCCAGTTTTCTCTGTCAAAGCGATACCGTATATTTTTAGTGGCATTCAGCATCTAATTTTACAGTTACCATATTTTTTAACATTTTTGTTAAAAGCTGACAGTTTTACCACTAGTGACAGGCAAGGGATGGTAAATGTTGCATCATTTTTGTAATGTTAATTTTTTTTGGTTTAGTTTCCAAAGTAGTGCGGGGAGTATGATTTCATAAATTTAATACTATTAATTGTAATTACTTTTACTAGTTAGTTTATTTTTAATGCTTGGATAGTCATAAAGGAAATATTGTTTATTGTTATTGATTTTGGTGAGCACAGATAACCAAAATAGAAACCAATGCATCAAAGAGAAAGTAACGTTCAAAACTGATAAATTTTATTAAATTTTTGGAGTCACTATTGCTGAGCTGGAAATTTATAAACACATTAGCGTTAGAAAAATTAACCTTGAATGTTACAATGTATTTTGCTGTAATGTGTGTACATTGAAAGTTTACATTTCTGTTTTTGCAGGTGGCATGGTCGATGTTTGTGGGGCATCAGTTATAATGGTGTAAATTTCAGTTCCATCAAATTGGTTGATGCCAGTAAAACAAAAAAGGTAGGCATGCTAATACTTCCAAATTTTTGTAGACATTTTTATTGGTGGGACTTTGTTGTTTTACATGTATCATAGTTTTGCATTATTATAGACTCTTGCCCGTGAAAGATTGTAATGCAACAGACTTTATTCAAACTGAACTACAGTCAGCTCATTATCATCTTGTGTAATGGTAGGAAGAAAATACCTAAATAATGAAAATTAAGGTTAAAATTAAAATATGTTAAGTAAGCTTCTACAGGTCTTATGAATGTAAGTTTTCGCTAAATAAACGTGTTAGAAATGATTTCGATGTTTAGTACGGTATCACTCTGTTGTTGAGTGGAAACCTTTGTGCAGGTGGTAGTGCTGAGTAGCAGTGAGAGTGCGGCCCTGCGGACGGCCCTGCGCTGGACTGGCTACACTCCAGCAGAGGCTGCGGGTGCTGGCTACAAACTGCTTTGTGTTGCGGACGGCTCGGCTGATGCCTACATCCTTTCAAAGTCAACAACATTTTACTGGGACACCTGTGGGCCACATGCACTCTTACGCTCTCTGGGCGGCAGCATCAAGGATTACAGCTCCGTGCTGCAGACCAGAGGTATGTGTCTTACTGTTTATTTTAAAAAATTCCGAGATGCATTAAAAATCTGAAACATTAATCAAAACAAAAATGCATGTACACGGACATAACACAAATTTATACGTTATTCATAGCTATACTTAGTGAGAAATTGAAGCAACTATGAAGAAATTAGGAGGTAGATGGAGAGATTAAGATAGCCAGATGGAGAGATGGAAAGAATTTAAGCTTGATATATTTGGAATTATGAGAAAGATTGAAATGTTATTGGAGAGAAGTCGTGAAGGAAAGGACATTTTCTAATATTTTCATTAAAAATATGGCTGTGATATACACTAAAACAACTTTGTTCACTGCTCACTACTAGTGGTGTGTAAGTCCGGATATTTTTTTGGACATTGATCCGAAACCAAATCCAGCTCTTCGGAACTGATTCTGGCGAACTCATTGGGTCTGGCCATCCGGTTGCGTGTTAACAGTTCGTAGTGCAGCTTTCATATATTTAAAATATGTTGTGTTCTGACCATAAAATTTAATAATCCGCAAACTTATTTTATGGCGATTCCTGTTACCTTCCCCCCCCCCCCACCATAAAACAGAACGTTTTACAGTTTGTCGAAGCTAGGTTGAAAGTCGAAATGGATGGGTTTGCGTGCATGCGAAAGAATGGTTATGTTGTTCATAAATGCACAAGTACTGTTCCAGTTGAGAAACATTACTTTAACATTAATTTGTGTATGAAAAATATTATAGGATATAATACATAACATTTTAAAGATCATAATTGTGAAAACATTAATATATTTTTATAAACAACAACTCAATTTCGAAGGCGGGAAGGGTCTCGGAACTATTCGCAACAGTTCAGTTCCGGCTAGGAAGTCGGGCACAGAAGCGGAGTTGGAACTAGTTGCAACAGTACCAAATTCGCTGGGCAAAAATGTTCATGTTAGCGTAGGAGTCCAGTCAGTGGACTCAGTCCAGTAACTGTAATGCACTTACAGCTCCAGTGGTTGTATGCAGTTCATGTGCGTATAATTTATATAGCACATTCTCATCCCTTTTAGTCGATTTGGTAAGTAATGTAAGTCCACTCAAAATACAATATTCTTTACCACAGTTCCAATACTGTTGCAGCAAGGAAATGTTTTATTGTAAAGTAGCTTTGTGGCTAGAGTTAAAGTAGTTCAGAGCTAATTTTTACAGTAGAGTTACTATAACAAAAATACAACTATTTTCAATGTATAACGTACTAAGAAAAAATAGTAACAACAAATGTACCGTATGTTTTTTAAAGCATTTCTTTGCTGTAAAGACAGATGAGATGTCTTTAAAACAAGGCGAACGGCCTGGATTATTATCACAATTTTTTACACTTTTTCTGATTACAATAAGGTTGTAGGCCATGAATACATAAATTCCAAAACAGTTTTAAGTAGATAGGTTCTACTTTGCAAACAATTAATATTGCCGCCATCAAAAAGAAGTAAAGTGCCGAATCACTTTATAGTCAACAAAAATTTGAATTGCCACATATTACATTTCATAAATTGGATAACTTTGCATTTTCAACTGCAACACTAGCAGCAGAGCAGAGCAGTTAGGTTCTAGTTCCTAAGTGGAGCTGGACCTGTAATGCGAGTTGGATTTAATTGAATCAGTTCCACATATTTGGTTCCCTCTCCGCCGGAACACGAAGCTGCACACTCTCTTAACTTACCTTTCCCCTCCCCTCTCCCTCCTATTTCTACATTACATTTCACAACTCCATCCCCCCTCCCGCAAAGCTAGCCTTGATCTTGGGCATGGCCGTAGAAGAACAGGTCTGGACGCTCGCTTGGAAACTTGACCCCTTGTTGTTTGGCTGCAGTTCACCTAGTTACCGAGAATGTTGTGCTTTATTTGCATTGCAGTTAAGGTGGTCGGGCTCAAACTCTGTCCACTTCCCTCCCACAAAGATAAACAGTTTATCAAAACATATTTTTTATAGATTTATGAAATGCTTCCTTCACTCACAGTTCTAAAGCATGGCTCCAGCAATCTTTATTTACTTTATAATGTAAATACAGTCAAACCTCGCTCATACGGCACCCGGTTCATACGTACACCTCGGTCGTACGTACAGATTTTCAGAAACTGTGAAAAACGGGGGGGAAAAATTAAAAAAAAAAAATTTAAAAACATGAAATGAAAAAGTCCAAAATATACGTGAAAGTTAATTAAAATACAGTCGCAAACTGCAGCATTTATAAACAATACGGGCTGTACGTTACGCATTGCGTCACAGTAAAAATTTAAAAAAATTGATGAAAATTTACCGTCAATAGCGCGCTGTACGCGAGAGAGGTCATTGTACTCGGTCAGCTGTAGTGCAGCCGGGCCGCCG
>PNEQ01079030.1:0-12806 GCA_003012365.1 Medauroidea extradentata
TATGAAATTTAAACAATATAAAGTTCCTGAAAGTAAACTTCCATGTACTACTTTGTTTCTTAGAAATATTATAATTTTGTAGACTGGGCAAGGACTGACATTTCTCGTTATAGTATTGCGAGCCCAATAAGCTCATGTCTGGTGTATGTGTGAGAGAGGTGAAGTTACGTATACTACTCTCCGCACTTTATATGTTACATTCTTAACATTAATAACTGCTTGTTTCTCTTTGATTTTTTTTTTTTTTTTTTTTTTTTTTTTTTTTTTTTTTTTTTTTTTGGAAGCTCAACATATGAACTACCCTTCAAAGGAACATATTTGTTTATTCGAACCTCAAGTTTAAATATTCTACTGAGCATCCACTGAGAGCCCTTTGCCTCAAATACTCCCATCTCAACTATAATTTTCGAAATTATGTTTACATAATATTCTTCCAGATTGGTTGATTTCAGAATAATTGCGTTCTTAGTTTTAAAACTACTTTCTACACATTCAGTATTGTCACCAGTTCCTCTTTTATACTCAGTAAATAACTTAAAATTTACTTTCAAGTTCATTTGTTTGACTTCATTCATTTTTTGTTTATAACAGTTTGTTTTATGTAATTAAGAAAATGATTAGGTTGCTTGTAAGCATTAGCATTCTTAATAGCATATGTTTTCAGCCGACTGTAGAAAGATGTTTCAGTTTCTTCAATTGTGAGTCGGAGTGTGTACTTGTGTGCTTTGCTCCTCAGATGGCTTCTTATGAGAGATGGTTTGTAATAGTGACCACAAGCCTCGCATGGGACTTGCTTCTCTCGTAGGAACTTCTGTTTAGGAATTAGATGTTGTGATACATTAAAAATTTCCCAAGCATCTGTAGGTTGATGTGACTTTTTATGCACTGGCAGTAGACCTTTATGCAATCTGCTTGTGAGGTGACTCCTGACATGAGACAATCTGCTTCTGAGGTGACTCCTGACATGAGAGGGGTTGTAATAGTGCATGCAAGTCTCACACTTGACAAATGGCTCCTTCAGTTGTCTCTTCTTTCCTTTTACAAAAACATCATCTTTAAAATGATATTCTTTCCATATCTTAACAATTTCTTTTCCCTTATTCTTTGCCTTGGTCGTCTTCACACTATTATACATAGTTTTATTTTCACTTGCGCTCATCCCTATTTATTATATGGAATGTATTTTATACAAACGTTTAATTTCCTAACGTGAATAAAACATTCCGCTGGTACTAATTTTATTATTATTATTGGTATGGTAGTATTTGAACCATAGACATGAATGAATGGTGTGGCAGACGGGGAACCACATCGACTACAGACAACGTTTTGATTCAGACCCTTTTCGATTTCGCCACTTCTTCATTTCGACACTTTTCGATTTCGCCACTTCTTCATTTTAACACTTTTCGATTTAGGCACTTTTTTAATCACACACTTTTCGGTTCAGGCACTTTTTCCTTTCGACACTTTTTTTTTCAGGCACTTTTTGATTTAGTCACTTTTTGATTTCGCCACTTTTAGATTTAGGCGCTTTTTGATTTCGACACTTTTTGATTCAGGCACTTTTTGATTTAGGCGCGTTTTGATTTAGGCGTTTTTTGGATATGGCTGAATGTAATGGTGACGTAGGGGCTGCGAGGGGGTGCGCTCGTATCGGCATTTCATAACTACTTGAATAAATAAATGGTTTTCAGTACTGAAATAGGTGTGCTCATTTTTTTATTCAGCCAGCCAAAAAATAAAACTTTCTGAGTAGCGTGAAGTCCATGAAGTCACCTGGGTTTACGGTAAGTATCAGTAAAGTGGAATCTACTACAGGTGGGACAGTAAACGTGTTGTCTTGTGGGAGTTTGGCACAGGGAAAATATCTGCCGCTAGTTTCGTTGCAATCGCTAAGGAACCTTACAAAATACGAAACCGTTATAAAGTTAGTTTTAACTGGGCCTATGAAAGAGAGAAGGCATTAAATTTAATTTTAAAGTGTAAAACAAACCAATTTCGGTTTTTAAATTGGACGGCTTTTACATAAAAGGAACCATGCAACATTTTTAAAATTGTTTAATTTACGTACATTAAGAACATAAGAAACATATAAATGTTGCTTGTAATAAACAAAATCAAGCGACATGTGTCCTGTGCTACATTCTGCAAGACTTTGAACCAACCACCGCACAATCAACTTAAATTTATAAACAGTTTTCTCAGTTTAAAGGATATGTTGCTTGGTTCATTTCATATAAAAATCATCCAATTACCAACTCAATTTAACTTATTAATAGAGGTGATGGTATATCGCGAAAATTTTTGTGCCAACATAACCCTAATAATGTTGTAGTTTCTCGCCACAACGTAGCTGTCCGCCGACCAATAACAGGCATCAAGTATTACAACATCAGGATTGTTACTGGCCCAGTCAAATAGGGCAACAGCTCCACGTACGAGCGAAAGACAGTAATATTTTGTCAAGTTGAACGTACATTTAAGTCCAGTAAACAGTCAAGTTTTCCCGCGATAAACCAGCATCTCTACTTATCAATGAGTAACGGACATTTCACAGATTCAACTGAAGAGAGGTTGGAATTCTAAGTCATGTATATGTCGGAAACTTTTTCGATCGGGTCATTGTTTATTAAACGTTACCTTGAGGACTCCGAACCAATGACGGACATGCATATAAACACTCATGGACTCCCACGCTACATCGTCAAATGTTCAAATGCTCACTGACAGGAGCAGCAGATAATGTACAAGTACATGAGGACATAGTGTATACAGGACCGTGGAGCAAGGATGGATCTAGGCTTTTCTTCGCCCGGGGCAAGATTTGCCCCCCCCCCCCCCAAATTTTTCCAACAGTCTAATCCACCCGACAGTAATTATCGTATCTTGCGTACATTGTTTTGCGCTCGCTTTATACCCGTGTTTACTAGCTACCATTAGCAGTGTTTTAAGTTTGTATTCTTGTTATAAATACTATAAACACTAAATTTATAACATATAGTATAGTGTTCAAGGTTAATAAAAGCACAAAACTAGTAAAAGTCTAAATTTTGGTAGATATTGTATTTTTTTACGCTCATTTACATTTCATTACCAAGTAAACCTTCTCGGCACCACCAGCGCCTCATTTAACCCGGGGCCCGGGGCAGTCTACCCCCCTGCCCCCTCCCATAGATACACCTCTGATGTGGAGTCTAGCCGGCTGGTCGTTGAACCCGCGAAACATCCGGGACTCTACTTATCAATATTCATTAAAGCTCTGTAAATTGTCAGATTATACCTCTTAGCAATACCAGTGCTCAAGCGGCAGGAATTGCCCCTGTGACAAACTTTTAACATAGATATTTCCAACGTGTAGTAGCATGGCCGTGGTTAGTAGAAGGCCGGAGTCTTGAATGTGGCAACGCTACATCGGAGGCCTACTGCCGGCCGCTCATTGGCTGCCCTAGTCAGTGTAGACGTGTACACGTCACTAAAGCTGCCTCTATACACGTTACATAGACTATGGCAGTCAAGAAGTGACTAGCAGCAGGCCCTCGATGCAGCGTTGCTACATTCAAGACTCCGGCCTTCTACTAACGACGGCTACGGTAGTAGAATTAACCTTAGTATCAGTGGGTGTAGCTTCCTACGACGACCTGTGATCACGGGAGGTCTGCACTGCGCACTGAACACGGTCGCGAGAAGCTCTTCAGATCCACGGTCGGCATGCGGCGTGTGAGGTATTCCAAGCTCGCGATCAATAGCGCTAGTGTTAATAACTGGAGCGGTATTCCTGGCTGGAATTCCTCCAGCCACGAGGCTATGGAATGAGCAACACTTTGCAAAATATCGCCACAGTGGTGCTGATATTTAAGCGTCTGGATTACGCCATCATTTACGGTCGTCCGGACTGCAATTACAGCGACTCATGTCTGAGGGGTGGTGGTATTGGTTTGTGGGTGTAGAGCAACAAAGAGAGAAGGGAAACATATAAACTCACCAGCAAGGAGAGACAGAGAGAGAGAAATGCCGATAGAGAGATAGTGGTCGAATTTCCTTTCCTGGAATGCGACCAATAATTTCAATCCGTACACAAACAACACACATACCTTACTGCTAGAGTGACTCAAGGCATATTAAGCGTTCATTTGAGAAACCCCATATGTCCAATTATTATTTTTATTGACTTGTACACATGGATAGAGACGATGATTTATCGCGGGAAAACTTGACTGTTTGCTGGATTTCAACGTACGTTACTACCTACCATAAGATTACTGCCTTTTAGCTCGTACATGGAGCTGTTACCCTATTTGACTGAGCCAATAATAATCCCGCTGTTGTAATATTTGATGCCTGTTATTGGTCTGCAGAGAGCTACGGCATGTCAGACGTATATTACCCAATCATATATGTTGCGAGTAACTACAGTGTTTTAAAAGGTATGTTGGCGCAACAAATGTTTGCGATAAACAATCATTAGAGATGATGGTTTATCGCGGGAAAACTTGACTATTTGCTAGGCTTCAACGTGCGTTCAGCTTATCAAAAGATTACTGGCTTTTCCCTGTACGTGGAGCTACTGCCCTATTTGACTAAGCCAATAAGAATACCGCTATTATAATATTTGATGCATGTTATTGGTCTATAGACAGCTACGTTGTGTCAGTGTTTTCAAGGCTATGTTGGCACAAAACATTTTCGCGATATACCATCATCTCTAACAATCATCTCTAACCAGGGGTCGTTTCCTCGTTGTAAGTTACACAGACTACACATGAAAACGACACATGTCCGAGCCTCTCTGCATATGAAACTGGAGTAAAAAAAAACATGGTTCATTTGGGAAAGTCCACAAGTGCAAACACAAAGAGCAGGTTGAAAAAGTGTGGTAACAAAATTACTTCCGTTTCTTACATTTATTAAAGGAGGATTCAGGAGTGGAAGTCTGAAGATTAGTTTCTATACCTTCGATAAATCCACGCCCGCATTTCTCAAAGGCGGACCCGTGTTTGCCTCTCAGAGACCTGCCGACCTTATCTTTTATTTCACCTCTCTCTCTTTCTTTCTCGTTCTTTCTTTCTCCTGCCGCCGATCGAGTACTCCCTTACCCACACGGCGAAAGTAAATTTATTTCCAGGTTAGAAAAAAAAAACAAGAGGTTGGGGTGGTTATCTTATCTTCCTTCTTCTTTGGTTGCTCTTCATAAACGGGACGCCGAGGAAATGAAATAGTGTTTGTTATATTTTCTTCGTCTGGTTGGCGGGAAAACAGCGAGTTTCTCGGCGCTAGACGGGGCAGATCTTTCTCGGAACACCGACGTTTGGGCGCGATAAATCAGCTCGTGCCGGGAGAAAACACGGGTGTAAATTTCCTGGCAGTTTCAAGCATCGTCGTCCAGAGACACCCCCCTTCCTCCTCCCTTCTCCACTACCTTGCCAAGGGTGGATATCTGCACTTTTGCCCTCTCTGTCTTCACTGGGCAAGTGAAATATATACCGCCCGGCGAGAAGTGAGAGATCATAACTTCCGGTTTATTTACTTTTAATGGTTCGGCTGAAACTTTGGTCGTGTAAATACCGATCACAGCGTTCCTCAAGGTATTACACTTTAGCACTGTGTATTACTGCATGTCTGCCTGACACCGCATTTTTCCCTTCCATTTTCCCATGGCATAGAACTGAATTTGTAAAGCCAGTTCATTTTGGTGCAAACAATTCGGCACCAAATTTGTTCAATGCCTAACTCTTTGCACATCTGCAGCTCTGCGTCATGATCAATGATTGGATGTATTTATAAACATAACAGTTTTTTTTACATACGTCGTTGCAGGCGAATGTAGCCGTGTTGCAGAAAAACTCACAATAAAACACATTCCTATATGAGACTCTTGTTTTGCCAGATGCCTCAGCCAGTCTGTAGCAGTTCCTCAGTCTGAACATGAGCCTGAAGACGGGAACATATACCATTTCCCAAAACATAACATCTATTGTATTGAGAAGCCTACTATATTTTAGTCTGGTCTTTGTCTGTGTTGTGTTTTGACTGTGTTAACATCCATTCGTGTCTCTCGTTATTTGTGCTGTCCTCGTTCATCAATTTAGTGCCTTTTTCACACACCCCATTTTGTTGGTTTATTACATTTTTCGTTTGTCGTTTTTTCCTAGTCGTCTTTCTCTAGTCCACTAAGGAATTAACTTTGTGTTGTTTATACACACACACACACACACACACATATATATATATATATATATATATATATTTTTTTTTTTTTTTTTTTTTTTTTTTTTTTTTTTTTTTTTTTTTTTTTTTTTTTTTTTTTTTTTTTTTTTTTTTTTTTTTTTTTTTTTTAATTGTGTCATCTTCTGGGATATGACTAAATTTATCTCAAGAATTATCTGTATATTTCATGTCTGTCAACTACAACTTACTTGCTTTTCTTCCTTTGTTTTTTGTTTTATTGTGGGACTTTCTGCAAATCGGCAACATTCGCCCGAAATGGCGTATGTCAAAAAAAAAACTATAATACGAACCCATTGCAAGAGTCGTTCAACGATCACATGAATGTTTTTAACTCCAAGGATCTCTGGGTTCCACCCTCATTTTTGACTTAATTTCGGTACATAACACTGTTTTACTCTAGGCAAGTGCTGACTGGTCAGATGAGTAATACCAGTACTTCAAGTCATTCCTAACTTATGAAATCACGGTAAACACGTGACCTGAAAGTGTGTACGAGTTTATAGAGTCATCACAAACACCTCATCCCAAGCAGCAAACACAATTATTTTCCAGTTGGCCAACTGTTGACAGAGGCGGCAAACGATCGCTAGTATGACTGTCAAAGTTTGACTGAAATAGATGTTAATCAGGTCCCTTCAGTAAATATGTTTGTATGTACCGCTGAAATAATTTAAATGTGGGCGACTTAGTTTCAGGTGAGTTGCGTATTCCAGTAAACGACCCACAAGCATACTCAGTAAAGTAACCCATATGCAACTGAGTGTAATAAGGATGCTTATAGAACACTTATGGTTAATTTTTAGGGGGATTTGCGCAATGTCTCACTTTGGAGTGGGCAATCATTTTAATAGTGGCCCAGATGCAGCCTTAATAGTCACAGTCACCATACGTCATGTATGCTCAATGTGGTCACGGGTGCATTCCGAAGGTTTACTACCGCCTGTGGGTACCGTCATGTGGTCCGTTTTATCATGATCATATCTGCACAATTGGACCAATTGAATCTTGATATTTGGGATGAATCCAGATGCAACTAGTAATGTTGTCAGGACACGCGACTTCAAGCACCTAACCGACTGGCAATTGTTAAGGGGCATCCCTACCTATTCTTCAAACGCGGTGCAGCGAGTGACGACTATTCTTTTTTTACGAAACTATTTAACGCGCGTTATATTTGTTTATATACAAAAAGAACATACACTTCAAACTATAACGCTATAGATTTAAAAATTCAGTACGTTTATTAGAAACACATTTTCGAGCCCCTCAAACTGGCCATAAACAGCTTTTTCAGACTGCCGTATCTGGAAAAATAACGACCTGATTCGAAAAACACAACAATAGAAACAAGCGTTAGGCTTCAAAATACGCTGTCCATAAATAAAATAAGAAAATTGATAATAGTAAACCTCTGCACGCTGAGTGACTTGCACGGAGATATGATAATGTATTACATACGTCGGTCATCGGCAACCTCAACACTCCTGTCTCACACACATAAACACAGCCTATCTAGGCAGGCCCCTTAAAGGCACCGTGTGCAGTTTAGTAATATTTCTGTTCTTCATGCACTTATGTCTTACGACTGTTACCTACCTGAGATCAACGAAACGAGCAAACTTTTTTTTTTACATGTTAAACTATATACGGTGGTGGTCATATATTTTTGAACGTCACTTTTAAACAAGAACCACTTTCTGCATTCACAATAGAAGAATACTACTACAGGAATAACATGTAAGAAAAAATTGCTAAGAAAATGTTTCCGTCTCTTATTTTTACAATGAACGTACATATTTCTTCATAGTTTTCAGGGCATTAAAAGCGTCCGAAAAGATCCTGTTGGAATGTGGGCCTCAGCGAGATTAACAAACAGCCGGACGATGCCGTTGGTCTGCGGGTTTTCTCGGGGATCTCCCGTTTCCCCCGCCAATTCTCATATCAACCCTCACCAGCGCTGAAGACCTCGATGTTAAGCGCTGACAAAAATCCCTTCAACTCACTCACTCGACAGATAATGAGCCACACCCAGTTTAACATGTAAATACGTATCATTCTCGACAGGACTCTGGGTGGGCAAGGCTCTTAAATTCGATTTGCACAGAAAAATTCGAAATGTTATAATTGTACCAAACAAACGTTGTCCAACTTTTAAATGCTACAATGATAGTAATTCTCCGTAGGTTAAATACTTTTCAGTTCCATAGTTCTCGTACAAGCGCACGTCGAAGTATTGATTTGAAACTTTTTTTAATAATCCCTCTTTCCTAACAGTCATCACTGGATACGTACCTGCCCAGATCCTCACCATACGTCACACACAACGGATAAAACGCGGATCAGAACTGTATATATTGAGAGTAGTAGCTAACGTTCAGCAAGTGTTTCTTTGTGTAAAATATCCCGTTACTTTGAAATTAATTTGCATTCCGATTCATTAAAAATGCTTTTCGATGTTTTAGTGTTAATATAAAATACATGTCCTGCGTCAGGTGTGTTCCTTCAGTTGTTTACTGTGGGTCAACTTACGAGGCTATCACAATTCACTGTGACCGGCCATGTTCCAGTGCAAAGACGCGGGCTTGCAGAACCGTTCAATTGTGTCAATTGATAGAAGGTAGATGTCATAGGTTACTTGTGTTTCACTTATTTAGCATCACACATATGCATTTTTTAGTGTTTAGTGTGTATAGGTATTATGTTTAAATAAATAACGGACATTAGCATATGGCTCGAACCTACACCTTATTTGAAGGGGTCTTGTACCGCTCGATAAGATAACGAGCCTTTTCCGTTAAATGTTGCTTGATTAGATACGGCTTTAGAAGAGCTAGAGAAATTGTAAGAAACTCGGATCTTACAGAACCGTATTTTTTGAACTGGTAGCAGAAGTTCACGTGAACAGCTCTTAGCGAGCCATATTTCACATATAACGGTACGCGGAGCTTCGAACGTTACAAGATTCAAACTGCACAGCGTGAGTGACGCGTGCTTAGATATAACATTCAAATAACATGACACATGTGTAAATATATTTCAGGTTCACCTCTACTCATTAAGGTGGGACATCAGTCGCCATATTGGAGTATTTTATTTATTTTTTTTTATTCTGAAAAGAAAAGTATAACATTTAAGATTGTATCGTGAATTCTATTTATCTTACGCTACAGTACACACAAGCGGTTGAACTTTTACCATATATTTAGGCCGTAGTCAATCGAACAATTTATTTTATATTCATAATTTGTTTGACTGATTGCGGCGTTAATGCAAGTTTAAAGTTGAACTGCGATGCTTGTGCTGTGGCGCAAGGTAAATATAATTCACGCTGTAATCTCACATTTTACATTTTTCTTCTCAGAATATAAAAAAAAAAAAAAATTGAAAAATTAGATAATCCAAATTGGCGAATGATGTCCCACCTTAAAGCCTATTTTCTAGCAGGATGGCCCTTTTTAGGTATAGGTCATTCGGGATAAAGTGAGCACTAAAAACTTAACCTTTGATAAATATCACTAGCCGTTACTGCATATAATTCAACATTAACCATAATTCCCTTACTACTTGTATGGTTGGTAGCGAGCTATGCAATATAGTCCCGTGTGTTTTCCTATTTAAATACAACAACCTTGTAACAAAATTAACCGAAATCTACATGGTCGTATTTAATGTAATTAATATTTTAAAAATACTTTAATTAATTTATTCTGACTGCACATTTTATCTTACACGCGGAAACATCAAGGGGCGTGTCCAGAGAGTTCAAATATTTTCCTTCGTCAGCCGTTACACGTGGAAAGATACGAATTGGCTGAAAATATAACGTCTGCAGGGTTTTTTGAGTGCTCACTTTATCCTGAACCGCCTATACGTATGGAAATCTGGCCGCAGAATGTTTTAAAACATATAGGCTTGTACAATACACCTTTATCTGTGATACTGTTATGTGACATGATAGGATGACCACTATATGTCTCATAGAGGGTAGTTGTTGGCGAGATGCCTGCACGACAGTTAGTGACTTGCGCTTAGAGGCTAGGGTGAGGTGTAATGCCCTTGCTGTATCGTCTTTATAGCTTCCGCATGTCTAGACGTGCAAAGCACATCTACCCCAGGATGGCTGATTCACGCTTTATTTTTATTGTGACAGAAGATACCAACTTGCACCTTACCCTCCTCCTTACTCAGACTGCAACAAGGCGAGTGCTAGTGGCGCCCAACATGGGGCCTCGCTCGGTACATCATACCACAGTCTGTGGTCGAGCTTGGTCAGGGGTTGTTGTTTAGGGGTGGTCTACCCCTACCCCTCTCTATCCCTGCCTTCACAGCAACCCTCGCTAGGTACAGCAGTTTGTTTACGATGTCTGCCACCCTCACGCCCTCAACACCATCCCTCGCCACACACTGGCCATAGCTACAGTATCCCAGCAGTCGCAGGTCTTATACAGTATCCCAACATTGATTGCCGAGTTTACATCTTTAAGGGGGAGTTAACATATTGTTTTTTGTATTCTCAATTTTTGAGCCATAACATTTATTAAAATTGTATTATAAAAATTTTCTCTTCGACAACGCATTGGATATATTCTTGGCAAGCAACTTGACATAAATAATGATGGAATCTTTCATTAATTTGTCATGCAGAACCATTGCAAAATAATTGTAGATTAACTTTAAAGAATTCTCCTGTAATGATTCTGTATGACAAATTAATGAACGATTCCACTATTATTTATGTCAAGCAGTTTACCAAAAATGTACCCTATGCTTTGTCGAAGAAAAGATTTTGATAATACAATTCGAATAAATGATATGGCTCAAAAACATAAAACACAATAAAATTGTCTAACAATCCGCCTTAATATAGACCGGTCATATATTTGAATACCTGTGAACTTTGAACGATTCCTGCAATGTATTAGCATTATAAACAGACACACACTATTGCGAGTGAATGTTGCCGAGCTGCAGAACTCCGCAATAAACAAAAGAAATAAGAAAAGTCAGTGTTAACAAACATATAACATGTATTGTAAACTTACCGTACTTCAGAAAACTAAGGCTTTAAACTTTAGAACAAGAACTATGCTAATCATTTCAATTGTGATCTTATATGTTATACATTGGTCACTTTTATTTGCTGAAACTGCACCTGTCTGCTCTCTGGTGGCAACCTAGTGAACTAAGTGTATAGATCCTCACCAATGTTGTGAAGCCCTCAATATGGTTTATCAGGTTTATCACGATATTTAGGTATATCGCTGGATATGGTCGGTTTTTCCACATAATTCCAGGAAGGAATTGTCGAAAGAATGTGGTTACTTTCCGCATGTGTTTTCTTTGTTGTGTCGCTCGTGCGCACGTTCAATCGTGTCGTCACCGCTGTCCTCGTCCATTTTCAATACACCTTATTTTGTTGATTTAGTTTATTGTTCATCTGTAGTTTTTATTGTCATCTTTCTACAACGACCATATTCCATCCCGGAATTAATTTGTGTTTTTTATTTGTTTTCATATTGTTCTAGATACGAGTATATGCATTTTCGTAATTGTCTAGATGTTATATGTCTACGGACGACAATTAAAACTTTTTTTTGCTTTTTTTCGCCTGGGGTTTTTTCAGTAACACAGCAACGTTGCTCACAATGGCGTGTGACCACAGTTTTATAACAGTAATCCGTTGTATGTAAGAACTAGCAGTCCCCCGCGGCTTTGCTCGCGAGTATTATTCGTAACTGATAATATTTACTTTAATTGAAAAACCTCTTTGTACACAAGATTGGTACTTCAGTCATCAAGTGTTAGAATGTCCATGCGGCTAGTTGAACTAATTCTGCAGAAGGATAAGTAGCTATAGCTGTCCATGCGAAAAGCAGTCTTAAGTTTGTCCCTGCCACTAACAGCGACTTCGTCTGGGCCTTATTTATAAAACTGCCAATTTGACGTTCCATGGTAGTTACAGACGTCTAAGGTAAGAGGTTAATCGAATGAGAAACATCTGTTTACCCTGTGCACAACCATTGGTGACGGTGCCCTCGATTTATTATATATTGTCAAAATATTCACTTTAACTTTATTGACATTACAAAGTTTCAGAGAGTTAAGGTTTCGCGGAAACGTATTTGGTGCCCCAAACCTGAGATTAGTGAGATGATATATCGTCGGTTTACTGCCAAAAGTGACAATGTCAAAATGAGATAAAATTATAAAAATTCTAGGAATATGTATGTGTTGTTCACGAACAATTGCCCAAGTTTAAATTCTATTCGTCGTTTCGTACTGTTGTGTCACAGTATAGTAACATACCACATTTTTGTTAATATCTACAATTTATTACTGTTTTTTAACGAAATAGCATTTATGACTTAATCACTTTTGTCAGTATACCGACGATATGTCAGCTGATATTGTAGAGGAACCTAAGTGGAAAGCGAACTGCAATTTTACCCCTTTTAAAGACTACATGTAAATTGCACTAATTCGATCTGCCTTGTAGTTTTTGTGTGTCAGAATTGAACGTTTGCACGCAGCTTTTAACGGAATTCGAGCCCAGAACCTCCCGGAATTTAGATCTGAGT
>PNEQ01079031.1:0-12818 GCA_003012365.1 Medauroidea extradentata
TCATTTTGGTTTAAAATTATTAATAAATTTCACATCTGAATTCTATGCTAAATGGTTGTTAAACGTAAGTTTTTTTAGTACGTCACTTCCAGTAGAGTCAACACAACACCTTTACGTATATATATGAAAGTTTATTTTACTCCACACGTAAAAGTGAAAATAAGCAGTAAAATGTAATATACTAGAGTATACTACAGTGTCAAGGAAATTTACTCAACTGGTAATGTAATTTTTCATTACATATTGGCGCAAGCCCACTAGGACAATTCGACATAACGCGCGATCGAAACTTCCGAGTGGATTGTGTGGCGAATACACTACCTTGCGGAAATTTCCACACATATTCGGAAATCAGATTTCCCTCTCAAGGTTGGGGAATATTACCATACATATGATGAGTAATTTTACTAACTTTTTTACAGTGATTATTCCGTTTTAAAGGGAGTAGTCACGATCTCTCTATCAGGACAGTACAGCTAAGGCGCCGTTATAGAAGCGTTATTTGTTGAGAGACTGCGGAATTTAAACTCAAACGTTGGAATTTTAAACAAGTTCCAGAGAACATTAAACGCGAGACATCGATTGTTCTTATCGGATGCAATAACTTGTAAATTTTAGGAATAGTAAAGGCTCTTGTATTTAATTTTCACTAGGCCCTATATATATTTTGAAGTGTTTCATTGCCTTTAAGTTATTTCGTTGCCCCCTTCAGAGTTAAGAATTTTTTGCCTACCGCATTTGTGGTCGTAAGTTACTGTTTTTTTTTCATCCTAAAATTTGGCAACTTGGCTAATCCCAGTTAGGGCAGTAGGCCTACGTACTAAACCTTAAATAATTTTTATTGAATGATTTTTTAAATATGTATTGCTTCAAGCGGGATCCATTCAGAACTGACAGTGATCCTCTTAATTATTAAAAATAAGATACAAATAGAGTACACTTGAACAATATAGATAAACTTAACACTTATTACATACGTTAAAGCTTTCCTATTTTACTTAAATAATTACCAGAACCAACATTACAAAAATTTTAATTTTTATTAACGTATTCTTGTACTGATTTACAGTAGGCCTGCAGTAAATTCATTAAATATTTTTTTAAAGTTTACAAGGTACTTAAATTGTATATTTAACACTATAACAATACCAACAATAGTAATAATAATATGTCTTAATTAGGCGCAGTTATACATGAACCTCTTAACATCTCACACACAATTGCCATAATTAAACCAATTTTAAAATTTAATAATACCGATTCGAAAATAATATTTATTCTAAATAAACGTGGACATCAAACAATATACCGAGAGGCATTTAAAAACACTGAGTTTTAGCAAGTAACTGTATATATTCAGTATGTGTTTGCAGTTCAGCGTATACGGGAGATGAAGCCTACTTATTGACCTATATATAAAGAAAAGCCTAGTAATTACGTGTACTTAACCTTGAAAATTTTAATAATCAGTAGTAATTTATTATAGCCAACTAGATGCCACACAAGTTTGAGCAGAATAGTCTCGTATATGTCAGCAACACAGAAACAGTGATTGTAGTAGTACTGACATCAAATGAAAAATAAAAACAGATATAAACCTAATATAAAACAAATGAGAGATAACAGTAAATATGAAATGAGTTACTGCGTCAACTCTTTCTGAACAGCAAGCAAGAACCTAACCACGCATTTATTTATCAAGCGCATTCCAAGTTCGTAAATTCACGCAGTCCCTTATTGAAGATGGCCAGTTTAGGTGCAGTCCTACTTTGTGAAATTAATTACTGCTCCTATTTCAGCGTTTCTGTACCATTACGGGGAGGGGAAACGTGAACTTACTTTAATGTTGTACTTGACTGTCAGTGTCAGCTGTAGGAGGCAACAAACGATGCGTTGTCGGAGAAAGTGTACGGAGGACATTGATCGCAAGGAAGACAAGAAAGACTGTCTGGAGGTGTGTGGTGGGCGGGGACGCTGTAGGTGTGAGGAGGGAGGGGCCTATGCCCCGCCCCGCCCGCCCCCAAGGGTCCGCGCCCCGCCACACAGCGCACACGAGCTGCGCGAGGCACAGAAACACCCACCGCAGATACCAGGAGCACAGCCAGCCCACAGAGGTGTACGCCACAGCAGACCACACTCCATAGCAGGCGCGTACGGCAACCTAACTCCATCTACTCGATGGAATTGACATTACTCAATGATCGGTTGTTTGAGTACATTGTAGCTCTGTTCGGTATCTCTAAATATTCAACTCGAACTCTTCGCCTGATCTTCTCAGTGAAGCGAAGAGATTTTGGCCAGCAATTAACATATATGTCTTTAGCGCTGGTGTAGTGTGACATGTATGGAGCGGCGTCAGAATGAGAAGGGTGGGGGAAACAGGAGATCCGCCAGAAAACCTTCCGATCAATGACATCGTCCGGCACGATTCCCACGTACGAAAATTCGGGGACCGACCAACTGAGAATCGAACCCCGATCTATTCTGATCTGCAATGCTCAGAAACAGGGTAGATAGCCGCCAGTATATTAAAAAAAAAAACAAAAAAAAACACGAAAACGAGCGTAAAAAGTAAACAAACACAGAAAATACGCAAAAATCATAAACTGAAAATTGACTGAAACAACAAAATCATACTTAGAGCACGTGGCATACTGTCTGTTAAGTCAATCGTAAACCCATGTTGAAGCAACACTTGCACGACATAAGATTTAGGGCCGTGTCTATAAACGACTTTCGGTTGTTCTCCAATCACCGAAAGTCTGTTCCGGCCGAAACACACACTATAAACCTCTTTTGTTGGTTGGTTGACTGCCTGGAAGTGAAGATCCATCCACTTTCAGGTGAATGTGGTCAGATGGTGATTCGAAAGCCTGTTCAGCTTCTTTTTCATTGTGTTTTTATAACAATGGAGGCAGATCTCAGGAATAACCTGTCAAACTATTCTTGTTACATAAGAAAATGCAACATTTTTAAAAGATATTCTTGATTGGAACGAGTTTAGTAATTACGTACGTTTGAATGTTTTCTATAAACAGAAACTACTGTTATTGTATACCTGATCCGTTTAAAGTGTATGCAATATTCCACGGAGAGTTTGCTATACAAGGTCGGACTTTTCACTAACCAAAATTGTTACTGCACGTGTATATTATGTTTGCAATTTTTGTACTTTAGTTTCGAAAATAAGAGAGAATTTTGCGTAGAAACAATAACAGCATTGTGCGAAAATGACGGCAAACAAATATTAACGAAAATGTTTTCTGTGAGTGCACATTTTATCTGACGTGTTTATGATGTTAATATATTCGTTAGTTTTTTACGATTATTATGTCAGCTGTAAAAATAAACGATTAAATTTGATAATGTTCTCGTACTTTCATCAAGTGACTCGTGTGACAGGTTATTCCATTGCTGGTTTTTTATTTTCCGTTTTATGTATTTCTTTATTGAATAATACAGACATTGGTTTTAAGCATTTGTAAAATCTCTACTGTTCTCCATGCAAACACAATATTATGCGTACTGAAAAAGTCCCTCACAAGTACTACTTTAACCGTATTTAACTTTCACAAAAAATATTACTTTTACGTACCTAACCTAAATCCAAAGGCAATAACATCATCTTAGATATGAACAACAAACATGAAATGTCAGAAAAGACGATCGAAAAATGCAGGGTGCGTTCCTATATTCATTCTACGTACTATCCAATGGAAGTAAAATAGTGCTATATTGCCATATTTACACTTCAAGTGGACATGGAAGCGCTTTCAGCTGGCAAGTTCTCGAAAGTCGTTTATAGGATGCGAGTAGTTGGTAAGCTGCCAGGTGAATGTCTGCTAACAGTACTTTCGAAAGCCGTTTATAGATAGTCTACGGCCCTTATTCTCGCATGACATGTCTTCTGCTTAAATATTAAAACAACACTGAACATTAATATCCGTAATAAATTTTGGTTATTCAGTAAAACATTTCAATCATGTAATTTTTCTCCATATCTAACCCAGCTGACGTTAATTATATTACTATATAACATTTTATAGACCCTTTACTAACAACATCGCCTCTAGCGGTGAAAATTACCACTTGCAATCTCTTTCATAATAAATTATTTTGTCATTCTAACTTGTATAGTTGCCTGCTTCATATATAGGCTAACCTTTAATTCTCACACTGACACGACAGTCTAACAACAATAGCTTCTTGCCGTATTTTCTGGAAGCCTACTGTATTTATTTTTCCTTGTATCTATAGGGCCTGAATGAATTATATATATATATATATATATATATATATATATATATATATATATATATAATACTTATTAACGACTGCTGTAGCATACAACTCTCCAGATTCCTCTTCGCACAGTTAAGTTGGGATTAAAGATGGAGTCACAAACCCGACGAGCCCGACAAAACAGCCCGGCATATCATCATCTGAGCAAGAAGCAATAAAAAGCAAGCATCAGTCCGACAAAATTGCTATCTCGACAACCCGGCGAAAGTAAATTCTATTTCTAATTTTCGCCGTGCCGGACTTTGCAGGGAAAGTAAATGCAACATTACATTACGAAATTTATTTGCATCAGAGATTGCTTGGTATATTTTACTTACATAAAAATATTTTGTTTGCAATACAACACTTAGAAAATAGATCAACTTCAACTAAAGTAACTTGACTTCAAGTAGGCTAATTTTCGTTGTAGATACTCTTTGCTTGTTTATAGGTAAACGAAACAATTAGGTTGCTTGCGAATAAATAACAAATTATTATTTATTGTTTAAGGACTTTCATTTCAGCGAAGAACATTGTGTAATATGTTTGTGTTGCATTTTCTTTCACGACATTTTTTTAAAACTTCATTCGTATCTTCTTGAAACAGCTAATTTAAATAATACATTTAATAAAATATTGAGGCACCTACTTTTTGGTAGGCCTACTGCCGACAGCCATGCCACGACTAGACGCATGTCGGATTATTGTGAACGCAACCACAACCGTTGTGGCTGTCTTGCTTAAAGAACTGTACTATCGACCGCGTTAGGGCATTGTGATCCATCTTTACTCACATCTCTGTATGGCCAGCAAACAGTTTGGTCACATGACCACTGCAGAACAACCAATAGAAACCTTCCTTGCATATTGCGGTAGTCGCATCGAGACATGTTGTACTTCTGTAATTTTGTTCGAGATTCTCCTTGTGTTAGAAATTCTCGCATTAAAAGTAATTCAAGGTCGTCATTTACAATGCGTTTTGCACTACGGCTTGTAAAAGTTGCTTAAGGGTTGTGTGGTAGATAAATATACGCAAAAAACATGAATTGAAGTAAATGTTGGTAGATAATATGAGAAAATTGTAATAGGTCTCCTTGCCATTCATATCTATTAAACATAATGTTCATTATAAATAACGCAAAATATGATAGGATTATCGTACAGAGTCAGTTGACATTTCATTGTATTCAGAATTATGTGTTTAATATTGTTCAATCGTAATAATTTGTTTAATTTTATTTATTGTTAATTTAGTTTTGTATACGGGTCAGAGGCGAAGGGTTGGAGAGGAGTATTTTGAATCGTGTCACGGTTATTTAACCCTTCACGCCGACGGAAAGAGAAAGCTGGAAATGTAGGACGAAAGCTAGCCCACAGCCTTGAATTTGTTTGGGAACCAAGGCTAAAGGGGCTAGAAGTAGGTCAGCTCAGGGGCGTGGCTTCACTTACCCCCTGCAGTAAAATTTAATATTAACTTCATTATTAGCTAGTGTAGAGAGTTCAAATTTTGTATATAAGTTAGTGTGTATGTTAATGTCAAGCTGTATAAATTTTGAAAATATATTTTAAACCGGTGCGGAGGAAAGACCATGTTTAGTTATGTCAGTCGTCCACAAAGCCTGCGATTGGCTGGGAGTAGGGCTATAAGGGGGGAGTTTTTAGAGGAAAGATCCGCGAGTGCATCGGTTAGGTTTTGATTTGGGGGACTCGTGCAGCGGACACCACGAGAGGTGGTTGTGTCCCGAGCCGCGGGGATTCGCGGGGTCCACGTATGTGAGGGGGACTTCTACAAGAGACACCACAAGAGTTGGTCGTGTCCCGAGCCACGGGAATTCGCGGGGGTCCGTGTATGTGATACGACTTCGGCGTGAACACCACGAGGGGTGGTTGTGTACCTTGCCGCGGATATTCGCGTATTATATTTGTGAGACTTGCTGTTCTGACACCACGAGAGGTGGTTGTATCCGGAGCCGCGGGAATTCGCAGGGGTTTACGTATTGGTTTGCGGGACTCTTGTCGCGGGCACCACGAGAGGTGGTTGTGCCCTAGCGCGGGTATTCGCGTCGTCCGGGGATTATTTGTGGAGACTCTAGTTATGGCCGTCACGAGAGGTGAACGGGCCCTAGATTCGCGAGAATCCGCCTTTAAGATGTGCAGTGTTTTGGACGTCACCAAGGTTGCGCGCTCGTGGGACTGACTATAGCTAATTACGGGGTTCCGAAGTATTCAGAAAAGAAAGAAATTCATGAGTATTGTTTCGCTACTATTAACACCTACTGGAACAGTTGTCAAAATTAATGTCTATATTTTCTCTGCAAAATAAACCGAGGGAGGTTATAAAGTTGTAAAAACAACACCCTTAGATAATGATAGTAGTCAACTTATCTAACAAACATTTATCCGCATTAGTTAAGTGTGATCTGTTGAGGCTTCCTAGTAAGAGATTGTTCTTCAGAAGTATGATTCTCGAGGTAAATTTTAGTTCAAAATATTGTCAAGGATTTCTGTTATTCAGTTTTTGTATATTGGCTTCGAGAAACCTATAATTTTAAACTGATACTTTAGCGCTGAACTATGTATCATGGCCTCTTTAAGTATGTACATCTCCCATTTAGTAGGTTACACAGATTGAGTGTAGGAATGAGGGTAAAGAGTTCAGTGTGATTATTATTGCAGTACGCTAGCTTTCCAATACAATGACTATAAGCAATTAATATAGCGCTCTATAAATAACAGAATGATCGTAAGATATGCATGCATATAGATTATAAAAAAAATTGGGGTCTGGCTGCTCCGTTAATTCTTTACATCGACATCGAATGTATGGCGTGCGGCCATCTGCTCTGTGTTTTTAAAGTTGCGCATATGTATTGATAAAACGATCTTGAACTATGAATATCGTTCAAAACCATTTTGTAGCAAATAACGTAATGCATGACTCCCAGAACACTTACGGATTGGCAGGTGTGCTGTCCCGAACATTCGCTGTCAGTCACTGTTGCTAAGCATAGATAAATTCTGGTACAAGAAGTTATATGTTATTTACGCACACACACACACGCATATATATATATATATGGCATTTAAAGTACCGCAAAGGGAGTCGGTTTTGATACATTTATTGTAAATTAACTCAGGTACCTTGTGTATACAGGTGTAAAAAAACCATGCCAAATGGTACCATAATTATGGTATTTCTGGTAACCATATAAAATGAATGACTATCCCTGAACTTGGGCTACATTTACTTCAAGCGAAGTTTATTGATATTGAAGTTTATTCAATGTGTGTTTATATATATATATATATATATATATATATACACACACACACTCCATGCACAAGTGTTGCACAGAAATAGAAAATAAAACAATTTTACAGGCAAGAAATTGTATCTTTGGTGGCTCTTGCATAAAATATCATAATCCAGGTAACGCTATTATGTATTTTGGCGGCGTTTGGAAGAAGCGATGGCTAGGTCCGGACCGACCGACGCGACGGACGCGCGCAAATTGCTTTCTTCAGACGTCACAAGCTCGCACGCGACACCAGGAGAACATGCTATCCTAGGAGGTTCAGAACGAACACGTGTGTGGAGAAGCCAGTATGTGTGCTAACGAGGTTCCGTATATGTTATATCGTACTGGGCGCCATAGTCACGTGGGAAAGAATACCTCCAATTTCCACAAGAACACAAGCACATTGTTTCAGTAACTGTACTACGGTAACGGTTCCTTCGCCCTACATATTCATGCATTTTACTTCCATACAAAAATACAAATTGTAATTGTCTTTTAAAGCGTAATTTTCATGTAAAGTAGGCTACGCAATTGTTTCGTATTTATCACTTCCTTGCGAGTTTTTTTTCTTTTGGGTATAGTATCACAAGGAGCATACTATATTTATTACACGGGAAGTGGTTTGCCGTGTACAATTTATGTGATTTACTCAGAATTTCAGAAGCGAATTTTAGCGGGCTGCGCAATAAAAATGAGCAAATTTTATGTGTGCCCGAAAACTTTACTATGTTTTACAAGAGTGCAGCCGTAAAAAATAAACTGAAAATATACGCGAGAAAATAGTGTTACAATTGTACACCGAGATTACACTTTTAAAATTATCAAAACAATGTTTTAATGAGACACCGCAAGATAGATTTATTTAGAATTTGTTTCTGTCGCCGTTGCTGGTAAATCACCCGTAACAGTGGTGTGTGTGCTCACATATCTTTCATCGCTGGTACTGAAATGCAACATTCGCTGCTGTAATGTTTGTTTAAGTATTTTTGAAATAAGCAATGTTTGTGTATTTTTTCGAAATAATGACGTTTTTACGGTAAATTACTTGTATCGCATTCTTTTGGATTATTTCATTTAACGAAAACATTTGTGCGTATGCAAAATATGTGCCACTAAATTCACTATTTTCAATCAGACATAATAGTAAACAAATAATAAAACTTAGAAGCAGCATGCATTCCTGATATGTTATTTTTATTATATGTCAGTGCCTTTTTAGAATTCATTATGTTTGTGGCATATTTATTGAGCATATACATAATTGATTCCCTTAGGTGCTACATGCATCTGTACTGAGTATAAGTAAATAAAGATAATATTGATGCCAAAAAATAATTTTACCACCAAACATTATTTAACGTTAAATCAGATGAGAATTTTAAATGTTTGTTGCAATGGGTGTTTACAATTAGAATTTATTGGTTTGTGGACGTACGCCATTGCTCATGTGACAATGTATTCAGAATCTGTAATTCTTGTAACGGTTACATTAAATGTTTTGAAACTAATCATATCAGCAGGATCTATATCAGCTAAAGTTTTAGCAATACTATAATTAATATGGTTTGCTCATGTATAATAGCAACTTCTAATACTAATAAACCATTTGAAGTATGACCAGTGTGAATTTTAAAACCAAAATCAAAAGTAATATATACAAGACAGCACTTTCAGTATTAGTGACAACATCTATAAAATACTGTTTTTCTTTTAATAAAATAGTTTTTTTCCAAAGCATAAAGAGACCTGTTATTTGCACGTACATATATTCTAGGGGAACACGATACATTCTATTTCTCCAGGTCATCTGGAAAGAGGATAAAAATAATATAGTAGGTTAGGTAACACTATATGAGCAATGGCGGGGAAGTCCACAAACCAATAAATTCTAAGTTAAATCAGGTGTACCATATTTTCTATTTATTTATTACTGATGTATTTTAACAGTACATTTCTTTTTTTACTGATTTTTTTATTTTACTACTTGGAAATTGCTGTTAAAGTTTCCATGCATGCACGCCCATACATGAAACACATACATCATGCTTGTGTGGGTGCAAGAGTGGTTGATGTGTGTGTGTGAGGGAGAGAGAGTGAGAGAGAGTGAGAGTGTGTGTGTGTGTGTGTGAGAGGAAAGGGGGGAAGAATTTTTTTTCTACCCATCCTGACAGGCCTGGAGGAACCGGTTCGGTCACACATGGTTGAAGAAATGCGAGCGCATCTACCAGGCGGCACGAACAAGCTGGGAGGTGTGCGACGGAGCGCAGCTCCTAGCGAGGGGATAGGCAGTCACATTCATTCATCATAGTAGACTGTCACTGCTGCAGTATCGTGAAGCGCGCTGAACGTAAAACAAGAAAGCAAATAGTTATTAATTTTATATTATTAAATTCTGACCAGTTTCCCTACATTTGGATTTCATTTTCCGGCCTTTTTACTAAAAATTTTAAATAAAGTATTAGGGAATTAGCATATGCAAAGAAGTTTTCTGACGAGCGCGAGCGAATTTCACCACCCTTCCCGCCGAATTTTTTATACCGGCAAGAGATAGCAAGTTGCTAAATTGTGATTAATTATTGTGGTAATTCACACAAAATAAATTATCATCGTTTTCTTACAGACGATGTAAGATTTCAGCTAGTAGCCTACTCTAAAGACAATGAGTAAACCACAGTAACGAGCTTTAGGTAGAAATATTTATTGTTTACGTATTTCGTTCATTTGCTGTCAAGTACACTAGAACTTCCATTATTAATATGTACTAAGAAAATTTAACTTACAGAGCTCAGTTAAATGAACTGCAATTACTTCCATGATTTTAATTAAACTTTGATTTACGCACAGACATAATTTTTTATCGAAATTGAAAATTATTAGCAATATGACAGTTGTTTTTATTACTGGCCCGTGTTTAATGGACAACGCCAAATATTACAATATTTCCAACATTTCTATAAACTAATTTTTATTATAACAAATAGGTAGATCACATGGAAGCATACGAACTCACGCATGCTAAATAATTACAACATTAGAATTAAATACAGTTACACTTTTTTAGGCGATTAACCAGTTTTTTTTTTCTGAAGAAAATTTACGATTATTTCCATTTACCATTTCTTCTTTCAAAATATCGTTGCATGTTTATTGTTTAACTAATCCATCGTACACAAATAAAGGTCAGATATAATAAACAAACGAGCGCACATCGGGTGCGCACGCGTACAACATGATTTTCGGAGTCATTTTATTACGAAAACATAAAACAACATTCCAGATGAAATCAATAAAAGTAATCAGTCAGACTCACTGAGCAGTCAGTCAGTCAGTGTCATTACAATACTGATAAGATAATATGTATGTATAAATAAGATGACTGAATTATTATTATTATTTTTTTTTAAATTACACAGTCAGTGCCTGTAAATTGTTACGACTTTTCGAGCATGGTGTTTATTCTGATTTTAATTCTTGCGACGATTTTCGTGGAAATAAAAATTAATATGAAAAAAAAATATATACCGACGTTGTGTGGAGGGAGACACGTGGTGTATAGTGATCAAGAGAGCAGAAGAAGCAAGGAGGTCGGCGCTTCAGTCTCCTGTTGCCAACTACAGTATAACCTCTGCTGCGCTGCTGCTCGCCTGATAGCGGTGGTCGCAATGAGGCGGTCCTGATTGAGCACTGCAGGGATGGAACAAGCCCCCGGGACGCGCGACCCCTCCCAGATGCGCACCGCTGCCTGCGTTACTGCACCCCTCCTACCCTGAGAAGGCCGGCCGACTCCACCCCCTGGCAACTACGACACCTCCATCGCATCGTCGTCCGCCCGCGCCTGCTGCAGCTTGGCCTTCCTTGCGGCTAGCACGCATGCGTCGACAACCAGTACAGGGGAAGTTGAATAAATAACAACCACTTCATCGATCGCTGTCATGTTAATTACGTAACACACCTCTTCTCTTCCCGCCCAGAAGGGCGGATAAGTTAACCGATACAATTATTTGTAACAGTAGTAATACGTACTACCTTCGTAACTTGCTGCTTTTTATTAAATTATATTAATTTGTGCGATTACAGAAGGAAGTATGTCGTCACTTTTGACCGTCCTCCGCCTGACAGCACCCGTCCTACCACATAAAAAGCCCGTCGGGACACGTCGTCGGCACCTGTAAGATCTCAACTGTCCTCGCCATGTTCCATATATACCAGGAGCACATGCCACTCACAGAGGTTCCACAGCAGTCGCAGGCGGCAGACTGCGCGCTCTACCAATGGCGCCCGCCGCGCCGGCCGGCAGAAATAACTCAGCGGTTCGTAAACGCGCGCTAACAACAGAACTAATTTAGGCCCATGAAGGGGCCCACCTAGGTTAATCGGCCCCTGAATGCATAATATTGATGCTGACACCAAATTTTTTTCTTTCCCCATAAAATTCAAACCATTATTCTTCCGTCGTAGGTAAAACTTATAAAGCTATTAAAATGTTTGCGATAGAAACGTTTACATTACATTAGCATAAGTCTGCAGAAATTAAACATGAGTTATTTTTAGCGAACGAAAATACCCCTAAACTTTGTTCTGTAGATAACATTTGATTTAATCATTCCTACTATTAGCATATATTTAAGTCTTAATGTACATTATTCCCCGTTATCTTTTAATTTATGACTGCAAACGACTGTTTACGTTGTACTTATTTATTTCAAATTATATAGAACATGTATTTCATTACGAAGTGAATTAACTGCCAGGCTTGGCACCCTATTTTAGTTGGTAGATACACAGTGCATGCAGCCCCCCCTTTCCCCAACCTATTTTCCGTTAATATGCTCCTGGGTATCTAAGTTGCATTATTCATGTATTTTAAAGACACGAATGAAGGTAACAATAAATTGCACGTTGTGTTGAAAGAACCCTTTTTATAAGTTATCACAACTAAGTTACTTCAACGTACCGCAATCAAGGTGCAGGAACGAGACTGCGTTAACACAAGGTGAATTCAATTGGGGATTATTTTACAGTTGATGACCAGGTGTAACGTATTGTTACAAGTTTGGAGAACACAAACTTTATATGTGGGCAATTCCCATGAGTTCTTTGGGATAGAGGTCTTATAATTACAAATAAAAGAGTTAAATTAAGTACTGGATTTAATAGCTCACAAAGCTACGAAATACACAGAACAGTAATCAACTAGAACTCTCACAACACAATTAGTTATGCACACAATTACTCCTG
>PNEQ01079032.1:0-12818 GCA_003012365.1 Medauroidea extradentata
CTGTGATTGGATGATTTTACTCTCACTGGCCTTGGCAAATTATAGACGTACAGACTCACAATAATCTTATTCTGATTGGTGCAGTCAAATGAGAAACGTGTCTGAACAAAGACACGCTGCCAATAACCTTGAAACAGAACTGCCGATGTGCACGTGAGTCACTGAAACAAAGTGGGGCAAAAATCTTTTCGCGACAAAAACGTGGCCCTAGTCCTAAGACACCACACGTCTGTAATTTACGAGTAGAAGCCCAAGACACGGAGAGTTAAAAACATCCAATCACAGACCACGGAACACAGCTGCAGATGTACAAAAATTTGTTCGCAGAGAAACTTCCCGGTCCCTATACATGAAGTCTGCTGGTGAGGGAGCGCCTTGTGGAAGGGGGGGGGGGCAGATTTCTGCGTGGGCGGGCCTCCAGCGGCGATAATGGGCCGGCACGCGTCGATCATCATGCAGTCTGTGTGTGTGTGTGTGTCTGTGTGTGTGTGTGTGTGTGGGCGTGTGTGCTAACAAGCGTCATTTGCGCTTCTGGCTGCGTCGTCGACAGGTAGGGAATGAGCGGGTGAGGGGTGAGGGTCATGGCTGGACGGCTGGTTTACCATCAATTTTCTGCACGCTCCTTCCAAGCCTTCCACATTGTTCTGGGGCTGTCTCATACGCAGAGATACGTCAACTTCGTCAATAGAGCATGGTAAATAATTAAACGCGAATAGCATAAGTTTAAAATTGTACGTTTCTCGAAACCAATTCCTAAAATTAAAATAAATAGCAACCTTAGATAATAGGTTCAGCGACATTCTGCCCAATTATTTTTGGTAACAAATTTCTGAAGAACCGACTCTGACGGCGAAATATCGTACTGTACATTTTGTCGCGCGCAAGAGATCGTGATTAACAATACATCATTGTGGATAAATATTTACTCACGAAGTTAATAAATATTATATAAGAATATAGTTTTGTTGTTTTTACAATTACTGACTTTAAAAAACGTGTAAATTCCAACTAAAATATTCAACGTTTTGCCTACCACAAACACTCAAGATGGCCGTCGGGTGGATCTATTACGCACGTTCAAGAAGTACATAAGCGGTCAGTCGGAAATTCTTATATCTGTTGTCTTTACTTCTCCGTAATCACTTCAAGCTAATACTATATAATTCCTTACACCGGTCATGACCGATTCCTTCTTTTCTAGTCTCTATGAGCGAATGGTTCTGTCTCTAGTGACATTTATGTCGACAATATGTTAAGACCTAGGCCTACCATTATTATGTACCTCACATTGCGGTATTTGAGGCATCCAGTTTAATGCACCATGGGTGCAAACAGTCAAGAATCTCTGACATTCATTCTTGATTCAAACGCAATCCCCAAAATACCGTTACATGTTGCACATTATCTGATTGGACCTATTACGTTATTATTCTCTCGGGTTTATTCAGAAACAAAAGAAGACAAGTCAGCCCTCTAAGCGTGAGAGATAGTGGCCATATTTAGTTTTTTTTTTTTTTTTATTTTGTGTCATAAGTTCTATTTTGGGTAACTTTATGAAACCTCAACCTAACTGTTGAATAGAATACATATCGATAGAATTTTAGACATCATACATTTTTGTTCGGCGTTACTGGTTTTACAGATCTAATAGCAGTTATAACATTTTTATTACTTTCTAGCTATAATTGCATCACTAGGAACAGTAACTATAAAATCTATCATGTCTAAAAATTCATCAATATGTATTTCGTTAGGTAGTTAAGTTAAAGTTCAAAAAAATTACCCAAAATAAAAGATATGACACGAAATGCAAAATTTTAAATTGATAAGGATCTCTTTAGGGCCGTATAGACCTCTTTTGAATGATAACCAACTGCTCACCAATGCTTTCTCTATGGGGATAGCAGTTGGTTGTCATTCGAAAGATGTTTGTAATATCGGCCCTAAGTCTTAAACCTAGCAAACCATCTTAACTTTTCCGCGCTAAAGTAGTCTCTAACTATATTATAAACAATCTCGCTGTTGCGACTGCAACACTTTCATTACTTGCGCGCCGACATTATGCGTATCTTCAATGAAAAGGCGAGGGAAATACAATATTCGCGCAACATTTTACGAACTGTGTCTCGAAGAAGCTTGCGCAAAACGACCCACATTCACTTCCATTATTTGGTTTGAGAGACAATAAAAATCTAGAGGCCGAAAACAGAAAGAAACAAATTTACCTCCACCAGAGTGAAAAAAAAATCCCTCGTTAAAGACGACAGTAAAGAGTGTTTTACGACGGCGCGGTTTACTGCACCTCACGCCCCGCCAGTTAAAATAAACCGCCGGTTAAAATAAACCGCCGGCGACAATCATGCAAATACAGTCCCTCGTCTGGCGCCCCATCACTCGACAAATAAAGACGCGGCAACAGTCTGGAGAAATAACGGACGTTGGAGCCAAAAACCCTGTTATTCCTTCCAGACTCCAAGTATCGTAAACTGTGACAACTTTGGTCCTGGGTTTGGAACAGGCCCGGGGGGATGGGTTACAGTGGTGGATTGAAGAAAAAAAGGGAAGGGGGGGGGGGGCACACTGCCACGAGCGCCGGATTAGAGGGAGCCAAAGAATTTTCACTTGGAAATCAAGTGCAAATGAGTGTAAATAAGATACAATATCTATATTTTACTTTTTTGTATTTTTAGTAACCTTGAACGCCATATAGTGTTATAAATACAGTATTTATAATTAGAATACACACTTAAAACACACTGCAAATGGTAGTTAGTAAGCACAGGTTTTATGTATTTCTACTAACATTGTATACTGTTATTTACGCGAGCGCAAAACAACATATGTAAGATACGTTTATTACTGTTGGGTTGGCTCACGGGGGTAACATAATGTCTGAATGTAGGCGAGAGGAGTGAAGCCAAGAGGGGGAGAGGTAGCCACCAAATTGGCCAGACGCCATACTGATTTAACCTCAAAAGTTCACATCAGACAGGAATTTTTAATGGTAGATGAATGTATTATGCTCTTTAATACGTATTTTTTATCAATTTATGAAATACTTTTTTCGCTCACAAATTTAAGAAAAGGCTCCAGCAATCTTTATTTACTTTATAAATTTAACAATGGAAAAAAGTGAATGGAGTTTGAGTCCGACCGCCCGGAAAACAGCGCCAAAAAGTACGACATTCTCGGCAACTTGACGAACTACAGCCAAACAACAAATGGGTCAAGCAAAATACATTGTTAGATAGGCGAGTGTCCAGACCTGTTCTTCTACGACCGTGGTGCCAACATATCCTTGAATACGCTGTAGTTTCTTGCAAAATAATTGATTGGGTGATATACGTCTGACACACCGTAGCTGTCTGCAGACCAATAGCAGGCATCAAACACTACAATAGCAGGATTCTTGTTGGCTCAGTCAAATAGGGTAACAGCTCCACAAACACGCGAAAGCCTGGTAAGCTGAACGTGCATTGAAACCTAGCAAACAGGCCATTAACTTTTCGCGAAAAGAATGTTGCCCCATTTTGTTAAAATTCCTTACGTTCACATCGGCAGCTTTGCTTCATGGTTATTGGCAGTGCGCCTCTGGGAAGTGACGTCTCTCATTTGACTGCGCCAATCACAGTAAGGTTACTGCATCCAATTACTAGGGACCTGAAAAATTTCGCGTTTTGTTTTGGCCCCAAGCTAGAATTCCAGCAAATGTAAATTCGTGCCACTTTCGCAATTGGCCCGTGACTTATTTGTAGAGACATGCAAAATTCGCGTTATTTTCTGACAGCTGACTAGACTTCAAGTGACTATAGGCTTGTTCGACGTCTCCCGCTGGCCGATATTGTCGTAACTTGCCGCGGAGAATGCTTACACGGTAGAGAGGCCAATCTCTGTAAAGACGTAACACACGTAAATGACAACACATAAAAGTTCGTGGCCAATTGAATAGCAGATTATTCTCTGTTATGTATAGTAAAATGAAGTTCAGTCCGCTACCAAATGATAACGCGAATTTTGCATGTCTCTACTTATTTGACACTTGCTGGAAGTCGCTTAGCCAACAGTAGAGAAGCAACTAATGCCGGCCCATACCACTGCGTCATCGAGCAGCCAGTGAGCTGACAATCACAGGTGCTCTTGGAGGCTAGCCTACAGGTCGGAGAACCGCGATTTTTTCCGGTCCCTACCAATTACTGACTATGAAGCAGAAATGCAGATGTGAACGTAAGGCACTAAAAGAAACAGAGCGGGGCAAAATTATTTTTTTGGCGAAACGTTCATGGCCATAACCATTATCTCTAACAATGAGCAGGGCCATATTTACCAATAGGACCGGGCCTAGGACGCAACTTTCACAAGGACGCACTTTTATCAAGGAGATCATGTGAAGAATTTCCCATCACTATTTTTAAAAGTGTCAATATGGCGACGAGTAAAAAAAACTTTAAATGGCTTTACTTTTAGTATTGTTGACATATGCTGTCTCTATTAGTTATACCTGCTATATGACGAATCCGGCTATTTATTTTCAAATAACTTTGTTACAATTAAGCTGAATTATTATTGTGTTATTATTATACATAGCGAGAGGGCAGAGCGAGTAATTTTAAATAGCGTGGTGTTGAAAACGATGGAAGGAAGCCAGTTGTTAAGGAAGGATTGGTTGATTGTGGGGGCGCCAAGACTGACTGGCCTAGAAGCTTAAATCCGGCCCTGACAATGAACCAAAACTGAAGAGGTGCACGTATGACAATGAAAGAAGTTGGATCAGAAATATTTTCGCGAAAATCAAGGGAGTCCCTACCTTGCGAAGGTGTTGGAAATGGTGGGCAACGTTAGCGCAGGCGCCAGGGACAATCCGCGCTAAACTGCATCTTGTCTTTGATGGAGGAGGGAGGGAGGGATGGTTTTGGGTGGGTTGTCAGCGGGGGTTTACAGCCGCGGCACGTAGCTGGCGCCACCGGCGTGACTTGGTTTTACAACGTCGACGACGTAGAGGCTGGCTTCCCTGCGCCCAGGCGGCCATAAACACAGTCGCCCCGCCCCACGCCCCACCGACGACGCTGAATGTTTGATGCCAGCTCCTGCAGCGATACCCCACGGTTCTCCGCGGTCGTGCTCCTCAAGAGTTCGGAGCTAGGGCCGCGATTAAACGTCAATAAGGGCGCCACCTACCTGCGCGTTAGTGGCTTAGAAGTGGCGAAGACATAAGGCCGACCTTGAAACGTGCATCATATGCCGCATCGCCTCAACGAGCCAAGCACTGAAATCACGCGTAAGCTTCCCGCCGATCTGTTTTTACTACGAGACACTAATATAAGTTTATTGGTGGACAGCCTGTAGCAGCAATCTGAGTTTCACATACATCCGGTTAGTACATTCTGAAGTACGGCGTTCTGAAAAGACCGTTTTTAGTCAAGTTGGATGACATAGAAACAGTGTTTTTAAAGAGCATAATGTCTTAACACTGATGTTTCGACCTTGTTTGAAGTGTGTATTCTTTTCGTACGTTGGCACAATGGGCACACGTGGAATGGCTTAGCAGAAAACCCCTGTTTACGAACACACTACAACGTGTTTGACGCGTCGAAACAGCGGAGCGATAAGAAGTGAAGTGATTTTCGTCATTAGCGCTGGTGAAGGGCGACATTATGTGAGTATAGGCCATTCGGAATAAAGTGAGCACTGAAGATTTAACCTTTGAAAAAAAAAACACTAGCCGTTACTGCATATAAGCCAACATTAACAACAGTTACATTATTGTTTGTATGGTTGGTAGCGAATAACTGTATGTAGTCCCGTGTATTTTCTTATTTGAATACAGCATTAGTGAAACAACATCAATTGCAAACGACCTCTCTGTATTTAATATACTTTAAAATATTTATTTAATTTCTTACTGACATACCTACTGACTGTACAATTCTATTTAATTAGCGGCAGAACAAAGCGGCGCAGCCGAGTCGATTATCGTTGGCACATGCCGCTAACTCTTCGCGCCGCAGAGGTAGTTTAAAATTTCACCGACAGATGGCACCAGAGTTAGGTTTTCGCCGCTTGGAAGCGAATTGCGTCATTCAGTTTGTTTGTCCGTTATGTAATGAATATCGGCTTCTGATAAACACATATAAAATTATTAGAAGTGACTGTTCATGAATATCATTGATACATTATGTGAAGTCATTAGTATTGTAAGTTGTTATGTTTTATGATCGCCGGCCTGAGTATCTGGAAATAGAAACAGCATTATTTTTCCTGTTTCACACATTAAGAAAATACGTTATTTATTGTTTCTCTTTACGTGCGTCGTCGTCGTACATTACAGTATGCTGAACGGAACTTGAATTCTTGAGTTGCGTGTGTCGTGTGTGTTTTAGGGGCGGTTTTAATTTAAAAGTTCGAATATACTGTGCATGCATTTACGAGATTCGTAACAGTAATAGCGCCGTTAGAGTAGACGCAGAGAAACCAGTGTTATAAGACGTTTGCTCGCAGGTATTTATAACTAAGATCATTACTGAGTATAGCACATATTCAACACCCGTGCATTTAATGAGTACATATTGTAGCTAAAATTTATCGGAGCACTGTAAATGTAAACATTGTACAAGACTATGTAAATTAAAGCACGTGGCAATGTTTACATTTACATACCGCGGAAAGATATAAACTGGCAGAAAATAGAAATTAATCAGGGCTTTTTTGAGTGTTCACTTTATTCCGAATCACCTATACGTTGAGGAGGGGCAGGGAAACGGGAGATCCCCGAGAAAACCCACCGACCACACGCGAAAATTACGGGGACAGACCCCGCCGGGAATCGAACCCGGATCTCCTAAGTAGGAGGCCTCCCAAGAGCGACGGAAAAGGATAGGAAAGAAAGAAAATAAGAGGAACAGCAATGGAAAGGAACGGGGATATGGTAAGTAAAGGGGTGGGAAAGAGTGGAACAGTGGAAACACCCGCCTCCAAGATTTCAGTTGGTCAACGGGTTTATTCGGAGTGTTCCTGGTTTCCCAGCTCTACCATTTCGACACAGCTAACAACACCTTACATCATCCTTACGGGCATTATAATACATCATCATATTCACTGCAATTCAATCGAAAGTGTTGACGCTTCGCTGTCGGCCCTCCTCGCTCGTGAGAACACAACGTGACGTCACAAAATTGTATGATTGGAGGGGGGGAGTAGATGTGTGAAGTATGCGCGCGCATCTAGCCGCAAGGCGTGGGTGGAAGGTTGGAGGGAGGTGGAGAGGTAACGCAATCGTGACTGGCCCACTTGGCAGTGTGGTACTCGTGTGTCGACACATCGCAGCCTCCACTGTGCTTGCAAGTTGCACCTTCACTTTCCGGCCGACCGGTTCACACTTTACCGTTCACCCAGCTTCACTCCCCCCACACCTCATCTTCCAAGTACCTTTCACCCTCTCTTCACACCTGACGTCTAGAGAGAGTGGAAAATCGCGAAAATGTCTGGTTCCCATAATAGACATATGTAAAATTCGCGTCATTTTCTGACAGATGACAAGATTCCAAGTGACTATAGGCTTGTTCGAAGTCGCCCGCTGGCCGATATTGTCGTGACTTGCCGCGGAGAATACTTACACGGTAGAGAGGCCAATCTCTGTAAAGACGTAACACACGTAAATGATAACACATAAAATTTCGTAGCCAACTGAATCTCAGATTAAGCTCTGGTATGTATAGGAAAGTGAAATTTAGTCTGCTACCAAATGATAACGCGAATTTTGCATGTCTCTACAATGATGCTTTCCAAAACACTACATTGCTACACTGCGTAGTCCTACGGATGAAATATTGTCTGACAGCAGATGAACTGTTTTCCGGAGAATAAAAATCGTACCAGAAGTTACACTAGCACAGTCAAATGTTTCTACGCGAGATTGTATGGGCGTGTGGACGTACACAATTCCTAGCGATAATGGTTTATCGCGGGAAAACTGGACTGTTGTCTGGGTTTCAAAGTTCGCTCACTTCCCAAAAATATTACTGACTTTCGCTTGTATGTAGTGCTGTTGCCATATTTTGAGCCAATAAGATTCCCGCAAGCAGACAACAGCTTCTCGTAGACTGCACGTTGATACATTGGTGCCACGTGGATGGGCGTCCATACACTAGCTTCGTTGTAATTGGCTCAGCACCCTCTACGAAGTATCATATAGGTCAAGGGCCACTTAATTAAGCTGGTTAATTTCAACCCTGATTGCAGAACGCTGTACATAACAGAGACAAAACAATCGCAGAGAGAAACAATACACTTTCTAAAAGAAAAAATATTTTTTCTGTATTGATGGAATTACATTACTGCGATGAACAATTGTTCGAGCTGAGAAACACACACATCAGAACATGGGTACGTACAAAACAAAATGCGTCGAATGCGTGAATATAAAAGGAGGATCAAGGTACTACGACACATTCACGAGAACACCGGATCCCAGATGTGAGCGCTACCCTCTCGGCCGAGCTACAACAGGAAAATAATATTATGAGTCGTATTATTAACGCCAAACCAGGGTAGAGTTTGGGGAAAGGCACAGTGTTGTAGCAGAAGAAACCGGCCGAGAAAAAGAGAGAGAATGATGGCACTCGAAGTGTAGGCCAGCCGACTACGGGAACGGGTCAACACAAGGAGAATAGGTGTGGGTAGAGGGGCAGACACGGGGGGTTGAGGGGGAGAACAAACAACCCCCTGTGTGGAGAGCTCACTGCAAACAACCTCTCTGGCGCACATATATCCCTAATATTGCCTCTTCGCCGCCCCCTCCGGGCACTTTGTCATCCCGGAGGTGGTAGCTTGGTGGAAGAGGGGGGTCTTCCTCCAGTGAGGTGGCGCGCGCACACGGAAAAAAAATTAAAGGGTAGGGGGTGTGGGTGGGGTATCAATTTTATTCTAATGTGTTCCGCAGACGTGGTCCTAACCCCCAAACGCAAGGCGGGCATGGGCTCCTCCGCTCCGCCGGGGAAAGAATAATGGGTCCAGGAGGGAGAGTCCCACCAAGATGGCGGCCTACCGGAACCACTATAAATACCGCCACCCCTTCCCCCCCAAAGAGCTCGCCCCCTATTAACTGCCGGGGGGATTACGCCGCGTAAGCGCGGCAGTAACTCTCGCTAATGCTATGCGCGACGGCTGCGGGAACTTGGCCGGTGCTACGACGGGGGGTCGGAGCGGATTTTCCGCCGCCCTGGAGGGAGGCTATCCCACCCCTGCGCCTAGATTAGCCCGTCGTAGGATTCCTAGCTTCGCCAAGGGTTGACGGCGGCAGTTCGTGCGTGTTACTTATGCCCCGTCCTTACAGCGCCCCGCGTCGTGTGTTCGTGTGAGTGAGGCACGGCGCCAAGGGCGATGTTGATCGGCCCATCTGGTGCGGTATCGCCTCTACCTCAAGACACTGAAACGGCTTGCAGTGGTGTCGTTGATCACTCGCCTGACTGACACTATCAAAGTCCATTGCAAGTTTCAAGGGCAGTTTCATGCGATTCCCATGAGTAGTATTTTAGATATAACATGTTGTAAAAGTTTTTTTAAAAGCCGTTTTGAGGGGATGTTTCTAACTCACGTGATGCTTTGAAACTACCTTTCCGGCATCGTTTAAAGTGTATTTTCTTTGCGTGCACTCACAAAATGGACACATATGGAATGGCAACGTTAAAAAAAAAATACGAACACACTGCAGCGCCTTTGAAACGCGTGGTAGGCGATGCCCTTAATTTGGGGAAAGGGAGGGGGTTAGAAAATTTTATTGTATTTTCACATTTTGAGATATAACATTTATTCAAATTATACTATCAAAATGTTCTCTTCGGCAAAGCATAGGATATATTCTTGTAAAAAATGCTTGACATAAATAGTAATGGAATCTTTAATTAATTTGACATGCAAAATTATTGCAAAATAATTCGTGAAAGTTAGTTAAGCCATGATTCTCTTGCAATGATTCTGAATGACAAATTAATCAAAGATTCTATTATTATTATTATTATTATTATTATTATTATTATTATGTCAAGGGGTTTATCAAGAATATATCCTATGCGTTGGCGAAGAGAAAATTTTGAATAAAATTTGAGTAAATGTTGTGGCTTGAAAACCGAAAACAAAAGAACACTGGGTGAACTTACGTCACGTCTTTCCATAGCCTCTAGGCAAAAGTCACAGAACTGGCGTGCAATCTTTTTGCCGACAACTCACTTACATGAACATTCAGTGACAACTCTATAATATTATGACCTAATATTAAATATAAAGGGTGTGTTTAAACGCCTATGCCTTTTAAAAGATCCCGCCCCAAACTTTTCACACCTAAAATGAACCGTAAAAATACCCATTTTCGCCATTTTCAGAAACGTGAAAATGGAGCCCTAGTCATTTTTTTCTTTCAATGAATTAATAGTTTCCGGCCACTTTTTACAATAGACAAGCGACACGAGTAAAAATCCAAGTCCATAGATTGCATATTATTAAAAAGTAAACAAACGCCTTAGGTCAAAAAGAATCAATAATTTTATACATAAATGTAGACAATGTAGTCGTGAAAATCACGAACCACCTCTACTAAATAGAAGCTGAGCAGAAAAAAAGTTGAGAAGTACAGTGCTTAACCACAACCCTAAACGATTCCTATAGTTTCCTACACGAAAAACAGAAGTGGGGAGTATTCTGTAAATATTTCAGTCACTTATACGATTTTCATACAAAGACAGTTAGTGGGTAACTATCTTTACGACGAAAATGTGTATTCTGTAACTAAAAATGGCGCCATGACTACCTTTCAAAAGTCCTGTGATTCTCTTTGTATAAAGATCGGGTTCTAGGGATGTTGTTACTAGAGAAAGTTCATGAAAATGACCGACATATTTAAGTTGCGTTCTACGACCATTCTCGTTGACAAATCCGATTGAGAGTTTGCTTGGAAGGATGCAAAAACATATGATTTAATTTTCTGTTAATTAATGTAACACGTGTCGTAAATTACAGCCTTGTGTGTATTAACTTTGACAGCCGACGCTAACGACAATTGCAATATAGCACGTGTGCTGATATCTCTTGGCCGGAGGTACTAACATAGAACCAGTGCTGCTATCTCTTGTAAGTGCAGCACACTATCTTTCTACGAGAGACGAGTTGACGTTATAACTTTTAAAATCGGAATTCCAAAAAGGAACAAATACGATTTATATAATTTAAAACTAAAGTTAAGTAAATATGAATTCGAACACGCTGTGCAAAGTGAGAAAATATGATTTAGTAAAATGTATGCAGGATTCCAGAGCACATCCTACAGTGTTGCCCAGTATATTGAACTTCTGGTAAAGATGTGTGTTAGAGAATAGGATATAAAGACAGTCACGAGTGACGACCTATACCAGAGGTGAAGTTAGATAGACCCATTGCTGTTTTTTTTTTTTTGCAGAGGCGATGGGGTACTTGGTGATGTGCGTGTCAAAATAGCCCTTACCACTCACCCTCCCTCATCGACGTCCGTGCGTGGAGAGCCGCCAGGTAGAGCGGACGTCCTTCATACCTACTACCCCTAAGCGGGTGAGGTCGGAGGGGTTGGATAAAACACAAGTTTACTTTTAATCGCCGAGGGGGTAAAAGTTGAACGTCGGCGGGGTCGCCACTTCAGGTGCGACGCCATTTAAGTGGCGGCAACTTGCACGGGCGCCATTAGTTCCATCCCCTACCTCGCAACCCTCCTCGTCCATATCTACCCCTTCAACACGTGCCCTCGTTTAACAGAGGGCGTGCAGAATCTGGGCCTCTCATAAACACCTCGTCTTCTCGATATAGGCTACCGACGACCTCCGTATATCATCTCCTCTCACCTACCTCCCTTCGTCATCTTTAGGCGATTATGAAAATTCACGAGGCCGGCCAAAATTTCTAAGTTTTTGGTGTCCGGAATATTACACCTGGTAAGTTTATCCGTGTTCGAAATTTCAACTGATGGCCCCTCGGTCAACTACTAAAACTAATGTTATACTTGAAGAATACAAACATAATACGTGGAAAGAATGCACTATGGATGTAGCATTTAATGCAATATTTATCATGTGGGTAATATTGTAGGTTTTTTTGGATACCCGTCATTTTAAAAGCCTTGAATTTAAATAGCATTGTAAGGTTATCAAACCTGATCACGTGACTTATATATAACCTGCCCTGCTCCACGGCGCAGACATTTGCGACGTCTCTGTCCCCTTGACTGTTAACTATAATATAACTTGTAAACACAAATTTAATTTTCCAAAAATAATAATCATAACGTATACAGGCTGTTTCAGTGTGGCCTGAGACTTTCGGTTAGATCTATACAGGATGTTTATTACTTAAACATCTAGAGGGGAAAAAACGGGGCTTTAATGTGGCAGTCTGGTTACACGTATTTTGCACGTTCGAGGCCTGGAAGTGCGGAAGCGGGTAAGGACGACAAAGTGCGTGCATCACGCCTTGCCTTAACGGGCCTTGGTCCCTTAGAGTTTTGGGAAAATCCGCGTGACGGCGCCACAGGTACCATCCTCTAGTCCATATCTCTGTCTCCCTCCCGTGTTTCCGCTCTCGCTCAGTTATGAGAGGAATTCCATAACGCGATAAGATCTCCAGCAGAGCACTACTCCGTCCTAACGACCTAGTGCGTCTGGTGACTGCTGCAGTGTTGCCAACCCTAAGAAGACATTAGCGCGTTCTTGGAAGGCAGGGGGTTATTCGCTTCCTTTCCTCAGTTAGGCCGGGATCAAGGCTTGGCCGGGATAGCGATGGCTTTACCTTGCGGAACTCTTTCACGT
>PNEQ01079033.1:0-12818 GCA_003012365.1 Medauroidea extradentata
ATATATATATATATATATATATAAAGTTTTGTTTATTTTGAACGACACCTGGATATATTCTACAAAATAACTGGTGGAGGACGAGGGCTAGAATAGACGATTATTAATAAAACCTATCTTGTACGAAGATTGCTTGAGGCAGAGGAATGTCCCCGATGTTTATATCGTGATGATATGCGAAACTGAAACTAATTGTATAGAATTCTTTTCGCTAAAAATCATTGGCTCTATTTACAAGGTTCAAAATTTAAATGTTGTATTAAATTTGCTAACAACAATAAATACGCAGAATGAAGTAGAAATAATGTTTCTTGCACTTCCGATGAAATCCTTTACTAGTATACATCAGATGGCGGAAGATGCTTGCAAAAAACCACTCAAAACTGCACAACTGTCTGTATAAAAAAGAAGCAGAAAATGTAGTTGCATGTTTCCTTTCAGAGATAAACGTTAAAAGGGTAGACGTGATGTTCGTAGATGTACGTCTACCAGTCCGGCAACTGCAATCACGCTCAGAGATAGTCTTGCTGTTAGCGTAGACGACCGAGGTAGGAAGACAGAGGTCGCTCCTAGATCCCGTCTTTTACTTCTCTGACGTTCGCCTTCGACGTCTCGGCTGATTGGTTCGAGGAAGACCTGCTGAGCTGAGGGTGAGAGATCTTGAAGACTTGCAAATCAATCTGTGCGCGTCTCAAGGCGATGTACTTGTGCCTCTCTAACACGCATTCTCTGTCACTGTGTCTCCTCGCAGTGTTCAACGACTTTTATTGCTGCCTTCCAATGTCTTCCGCTGAACAGCTCAGTGCACATTCTTTCATGTAGCAGGCATGTTAGTATCGACAGTTGCCAGATAAAATAATATGAAGGTATTTCCAACAAGCTGTTTAGAACACCGTCACATATATTTTCAGTTTGCAACATACCTTCACTGACGTATCCTTTTAGTGCAATTTTAAGTCATAACATTCCTTTCTATTCACGTTTTGCTTTTAACATATTTCAAGACATTTCTTAGAAAATTACAGTATTTCATTATAGTTATTCATTTATTTTTGTAATTACAGTAAGCAATAAATACTTCGTACTGTATAATTATTCTCTTTTCCATATAGGAGTATATTCTTACTACTTTTACTGATAAATAATCAACCTGTATAACTGTGCGTTTATGTACAGGCGCCAGGAGTTATATGCTCGGAAGCGACAGGCTATAAGAGCGAACTTAAAGAGCGTATCAAATGCCACATCGCCTCAACGAGCCAAGCGCTGGAGTAGCATGCCGGATTCCCACCGATACATTCTTAATAATGGACTCTAAGTGGTGACCATATATTTTATCGGTGGAAAGTCTGAAGAAACGTTCACCTCACGTTTCTGTTTCACATACATATGTGTGGTACATTGTGCGGCAGTTTAAAAAGACCGTTTTCAGCTAGTTTTAATAGAAGGGCTTCAAAACGGTTTTTTTAATTAGCATGGCGTCTTGACAGTGACATTCTGCTCATGTGCATAGTGTATTTTTTTAATTTTCTTATACTGGTAGATAGATAAATGAGGAATATTTAAGTAAAAAAACTCGTATTTACGAATTCACCGCAAAGACTAAACGAAGTGCATGGTAGGTGGCGCCCGTGAGATTAGCTGGAATCACTGATACTCCGCAACCAGCAGTACACGAAAACACCACATCAGGTTCCTACATTTGTGTCGTGAGAAATAATTGTCCGATTTTAATAATTAAAGTTTTTAATGAAATATGAACGCCTAGCATTAAACCGTGAAAAATTTTATTTGCGTACTTAAGCTATATTATGTAAATTTTTAGTAAAACTTTAGAAAATTGATTTTAAATTGGTTGATTTCAGTAGAAGTCCCTTGAATTCTTATTTCTGAATTAAAATTTTGCAACTGAATTATGTTTGCAAGAGAAAGTATACCTTTCTGTAGGATTGTTACATTCAGGCAGTTTAAAATACTTCATTTACTTAATTTTTATCAGAAATTGCATTTTAACTAAAACATTTTAATTTGCCGTTAACGAAATTAAAAAGGAAGTCAGCCCTATAAGCTAAAAATTATTTTAATATACAGTTGGTTTCAACACTCTAACATTAATAGTTTTCTTGCATTCCGGCGCCTCTCCACACTCACCTCTAAGTTACCCCTCGCCAACGCTAAAGACCTCGATGTTAAGCGCTGATCATAATATCTCATTCAATCATTCTTACCTAAGCAAGTGGTCGTGGTAGCGCCTGAATCTGTGAAGAGAACTGCTCTCAATGACGTTACATTCTAATGTAATGAAGCAACATCGGCCAACAATGTCCCATTAATTAACTCCAACTTACCACAACGTTTCATTCATCATATTTGAAATCCAAGTCCTTTACTCCGCTGATGTTGGATCTGTTCTCTTGTGGCGGAAATAACTATTATCAATTATTTAACTATAATGTATATTAATAATTACAACAATTTTTATATTATTATAAAAACCGTACGTACATTGCTTACTGCTTTACAAAAAAATTTATTCTGAAATTGATGTAACCAAACATAGAATGCCACTAATATTTTTCTTTCGTTCTTCGACTAGCAAGGATATATCACGTGGCTTGTATTTGAGTGTGTTTATGAGCGTGTATGCGCATGGGTGAAAATTACGAAATGTGTAATGGAAATGTATTTTAATATTTCAGTACCGCAATGTTTGCCCTGTTTGTATCTCTCGTGTATTTTTATTTATTTCAACTTCCGGTATTGACGTTGTTGAGCTGTAAACGAGGCGATATAGTGTTTGTTTGATTCAAATTTCATCCCGCGCTCCTGTCACCCTTATTTTCTTTGCCCGAGATCACTCCAGGCGAGAGCTGTGTTCTAAACTGTAACAATGGCCAGCTTCGTCGCTAATGACCTCGCTGTCGACGAGATTTACAGCCGAAGAAATATATAAATAAATGAATATTTGTGAAATAAAATGGAAAAATGTATAAATGTAAATTTTACTCTTATTTCTAGAGCAGGAATATTTCAACCTCCAACCATCCGCCAACATCTTCAGTAGATGAAAAGGTAATAGAGCACGCAAGTGACAATAAACTTTGTTTGGTTGTAAAATCTTGTAGGGAAATTTAATTGTATGCTTTTACTAGAGAGGACATTTGTTCCTTTTATGTGCCTCGACTTTTCCTGTAGATGATAGCGTCGACATGAGTGAGCAAAGGCTATGAAATGTCTGCGTGGCATGCGTCTACTCGACCTAACTACACCCACTTGTTGACAGGGGAAAGGTAAGAGGGTGTACTGGAATGTAATGTGTCACCCGAGGCTTGTAAACTTCCCGACACACGCAAGCTTGAAATTCTTCGTGAACAGGTGGGCGACCATTGGTCCAGACTTCTCTGCTGCACATTCCTCGCCTCACAAGGTTCCCCTCGTCCAGGTCGAGCTATCGTGGGACACTTGCACGTCCCAGACCAGGAATCCAATATATCGAGTGGCAACACTGCCTACACTGCTGCCCTCACGAACAAGCGTGCCAACTGCTATAAGATACAATAGGGGCAATATAATCTAGTAAATAAAGGTAAACCCGAAATAACATCGAAGTGCATGTTAATAAACAACTAAATAAACAAAATTTAATTTTATGATTAAAAATTGTCAAGTTGCATATAAAGAAGACTATTGTCCTGAGAAAATAGACATACATTGTTTAATAACATCTACATACGCACTAAAAAAAATTATGGACCCTATATTGTAATTATTGGTATTTAGTAATACCTACATTTATTTTTACACTTTCAGGGAGTTGGTTTTTTAGACGCTTCATTGCATGGAGGGTCGATAGCACCTTCTTACTTACATTAGCAATATTATGCGACTAATTAAGTGTAATATTTTTACGAATTTGTTTTTAATAACGTAGGCAAGTAAAATAAGTTATGTTTAATTTCGTATGTATTTAAAATAAGTCATATTTAATTATGTAGATATTTAAAATAAGTCGTTATTTTTAATTACGTAGGTATTTAAAATAAGTCATTACATATTTTATAAACTTTGTGTAAATTTTTAAGCAGAGACTATGGAATATTTTTAGTTGCTTAAACGGCTTCCACAAATAGATAATAAGAAACACAAAAATTTTAAATTTTGACCTCTACCTGAAAGTTAACCACGTAAACACTGTCCTTATTTGAACTTCCAAGGCAGCATCAGAGCGTTTGAAAACCAGATTATAGTAAACCCGATGACTTGAAACATGTCAGTTTGCTTAGAACATTTCAAAAATGTATATTTTATCACGTGTCATTGCTAGGAAAGGGTATTGCATATGATAAAATTTAAGTACTGGTTATCTACGTGAAGCTATATTATCTTTAATCGTATGTGTCACCTACAGAAAAAAATATTGATGTAAAACGTCTCACGTTACCCTGACGTTACAGGGTTTTCTTACATTTCTGCCGTGTGTTAGTACCAACATAACAGTGTAAGTAATATACAGTATGTTTCATAGTTCACTGCTCTATTATTAAAGTTAACATCTGACGTCTCAATAAGCACGTGTTATTTATTTTTATTCTTGACAAAACAATCTTCAAAAATGCTACAGGAATGTTAATATAACACAACAAAATGATATGTTCCGCAAACATGCTGTGAAACATAACATAACACGTAAAGCACATCCATTGTTACTGTGGTAACATATCCTACCGTGTCGAGCAACATGTAACTTGCTACGTCTTTCTGCCTCTGTTGAGATGCCACGTAGTACACTATGTGTATGTAACACTCTCCTGTGACGTCAACTGCTCTAGACGTTTAACGCTGATTGCACGTCCCAAGTGAGTCACGTGTACATGCAGACATGTGGCAACAATGCTTCAGTTTTGCTGTGATGTCTGGGAGTACAAATAGCAGAACGAGACTATAGATGTTTAATCTCTAGAACTCTAAAAAAATTCGCGTTTTCTTTTCTCCACAAGCTAGGCCGCACACAACTGTACGCGTTCACAGTTGGGCCTTGACTTATTTGCAAACATATGCAAAAGTCGCGTTATTTTCTGACAGCTGACTAGACTCCAAGTGACTATAGGCTTGTTCGACGTCTCCCACTGGCCGATATTGCCGTGACTTGCCGCGGAGAATGCTTACACGGTAGAGAGACCTATCTCTGTAAAGACGTAACACACGTCAATTACAAAACATAAAAGTTCATGACTAATTGAATGGCAGATTATGCTCTGTCGTGTATAGGAAAGTGAAATTTAGTCTGTTACCAAATAACAACACGATTTTCGCATGTCCCAACTTATTTGACTCATGTTATGCGCTGAGAAAACAATAAAAAGAGGCTGGAAATTTTCGCGGAATCAATAATCTGCATGCTAGACTGCAATGTCCTATGCGTACCCAATCCCCGTCTATTCGTTCATTGTATGTTGTTCCATTGAACAGCATTCTAACATGCAGGTCACTGAATCCACGTAATTTTCTGGCATCTTATAATAAAGTAATAAATAAATATGTCCAATCACATTGTATTATTGTGTCAGCGATCAACCAATGAGCTGCTGTTGTTTACTTCAGCCATATGTTACTGGAGGCTAGCCTACGTGTCAGTGAACCCGTAAATTTTTCCCGTCCCTACTAATCTCTAACAGACTTCGGCGTGAGTACAGAATTCTGAAGACTAGACAGGCAGAGAGGCCATTTCATGGTAAAAGCGGTTTTGTGATGCCTGTAAAATGTTTTGACAATAACGACCTTACCAAATTTCATTTTTACGTTTACAAAATTGTTATAGTTGCATAAAACATTACTGAAGGAAGCAAACATTTTGTGGCCACAACAGGGATAATTGTTGAAGTCGAAAATGCCAGAGAATTTTAAGATGGTCTCGCAGTTTTCTTCCAATGACATCGCTACGTGATGCGTGCAGCGTAAATGTGCACCTATTGCAGTCGTCTTAAATACTTTCATGCCAACGTCCTCATTGTACGTTCGAGTAGGAACCGGTCTCCATAGCGTGCTTGGTAGCATGCCAGCCTACGGTGCGACAGGTCCTGAGTTCCAATCCCGGTACGGGCATGGATGTTCGTGTCGTTTCCTTAGGTTTAGTGACTTTGTAAGCCGTCCCTCACTAAGCATGAAGAGTGCATAAAGCTGAGGGACGTTAGTAAACCCTATTAAAAAATGCGTTAGAGAAGGAGTACGAAATTATAGACACGAAATAAGTCCCGCCGTTTACCCTTGGTCCGTTTTGGTGACGCTCATCCTAGCTGAAACTAGAGATGAATGTGAACACTGGCGCCAGTAGCAAGTAGTGAAATTGGCTCTCAGGAATACAGACTCGCTTCTCGACGAATCAGACTTGCGTACGGATATGGACTCATAGAATCCCTTGTGACGCCTTAGCAATCAAGGTTACACGGTACTTCACTTCACCGCCACAAGTAAGAGGATGTAAATTACTTGACGCTGTACCTGATACAAGACAGTTGAAGAGAAGGTCTCTAAGCGTAGTGCTCGTAGTTCAGTCAGACTCACACATCGACGGAATTACCAAGCGTGACTGCTTCTTTGGAGGAAATTCTGTTTGTTCTCATTCCAGAGATGCGCTTATAGTTCGGTTCGCATCACTTTGATGAAGATAAGCACATTTAGAAATTATTTCACATGACAGAATAAACGACTCGTCAAAGAGAACACCCAGAAACCACAAAATGAAATAGGTTAGAAGAACCCGAATTCTGGGAAAATAGTTTCGTACAAACTAATTTTCATTAACTTGAATATGCATCATCCTCTCTCCTTTCGTTATTGGTTACTGGTTTCTGAGACAAGAGGTCTATATTTTATCTAGACCATTAACAATAAGGCAACTGCGACAAAAAAAACTGTTATTTGCCGGCTGTGATCATCCAACCAATGAAGTAGACGTGAACAAAATTGTTTTCAAACCGACGACTAGAAAAGAAACAACTGTCATCAAATTTCACACAGGTCTAAATAAAATTTTATTTTGTTTATGAACTAAAAGATTGCTTATACGTGACAAAAATGTGGGTCGTGGGTAAAAACATAAAATGAGGCACCGCGCGGAGTGGAGTTATTTAAAAAGTAACTTACGCCCCGAGATTAAGGCGCTTCTATTACGTTGCAGCGAGTTTCACCCCTTTTTTTTTTTTTTTGCTAATCAATTTAAATCGATTAAAATTGGAACTTCTACGAATTTAACACACACTTCATACAATGTCGTTATAGTTTCGAAAATTTGCCACGTTTATTAGAAAAATCATTTTCGGGTCCCTCAAAATTGGCCAAGGATGGCTTTTCCAGATTGGCGTATCTGGAAAGATAAGAACCGAATTCGAAAAACACAATAATAAAAAAACGAGCGTTAGACATTTAAATATTCTGCTCTCAAATAAAATAATGTTGCCGCCGCTTAAAGTCACGTAATAAAAGGATAATAGTAAATTACTGCACGCCATCTGAGTAGCTTGTGCGTATAGGCGATAATACATTAACATTACATACGTCCAGTCAGCGACCTCTTATCAATCTATCTGCCTAACATACACAAACGTAGCCTATATAGGGAAGGTCCTTAATTAAGAAAAAGCAACGGTGAAATGAAATTAAAATCATCAATCTTAAAGGAAAACCGAAAACTAAAAAGCGAGAAATCGTTGCTAAAAACAGAGTTATATCATAAATGAATTACGATGAAATACCATCACGTCATGAATACAATTAAGACGTGCCTCGTGTACTTCAGAGTTCTAAATGAAATGACGGCCTCTCTCTACCGCCCCTAGACATTTACATCACATAACATTGATTGGCCCCGTCACTTACTTTAATATTATTGTAACCTCTTTCAGACAATTACAGGAAGAAGTTCTGAGAATGACAGACGATAGATGATTATTTGGAATAAAGAACTACTTACTCACTTTCTGAGAAAAAATTGGTTGTCTGTAAAGTCGGTTTGCTGACGATATTGATACTCGATCAAAACATGTAAATGTACTATAGATAGTATAGCAGCTGTCCACGCAGACGCATCGCTCACTCAAGTAGGAGAGAGACGGATGTCGAACGCTGCCGAACGCAAAGGCCGATTGTACTTCTTTGTCGCTCGTTCCGCGCTCTCACTTGCACTTCAAGCCTTACATGGAACGCCTCAGAGCGAGGTAACGCCGCATGACGGCATGAGTCATGTTTTTTCGTGCGTGCAGCCGGCTCTATCGAATTATAAGACGTTGTCACGTCAAAAACATATGGTATTTATGCAACATCTGTAAAAAGAATTCCTTCTAATTTCTCAGTTAAATACGAATTCCACTAAGCTTAGGTCCGAGTAAAAAAGGGTTCACTGTTTGGAATTGTATCAATCCCTTTTTATGGGGTAACTAACGGTTCTACACAATAGTATTTATCAACTGTAGCAGTGTATTTATTACACACAAGAGTCCAGTATTTATTAATGACAACACATCACTGGATGTAGTTGTTTGGACACATCCACGGCCGTAGAAGAACAGGTCTGGACACTCGCCTGGAAACTTGACCCTCTTGTTGTTTGGCTGTAGTTCACCAAGTTACCGAGAATATTGTGTTTAATTGGCGCTGATGTTAGGGCGGTCGGACTAAACTCCGCCCACTTCCTTTCCACTAAGATAAACAATTTATCAAAACGTATTTTTTATCAATTTATGAAATACCTCCAACGCTCACAAATTTAAGAAAATACTCCAGCTATCTTTATTTACATTATAAATTTAATAATGGAAAAAAGTGGGCGGAGTTTGAGTCCGACCGCCCGGATTACAGCGCCGAAAATTACGTCATTCTCGGTAACTTGTTGAACTACAGCCAAAGAACAAGGGGGTCAAGCAAAATACATTGGTAGATAGGCGAGTGTCCAGACCTGTTCTTCTACGACCGTGGACACATCCCATACAATGCAAATGTCTATTTCAAAGAAAACCAAATACAATGGTAAACCAGAGTATTATTTAGTCAATATAATACTATGGACTAAAGCATACTCTCTATTTCATGTTTACCTATTCTCTTTAGTTTTCTATTGACATACATTTACATTACAATGAAGTATGCACAACTCTTTCAAACATCACGTAACGACATGTGCCACAATCGACTTTTATTTTTTTTTCTAAAGTTGTTATGTCGAATGAAAGCAGTTTATTATAATTGTTTGTATTAACTGGCTTGAAATCGAACAGCAAGTCTATAACAATAATAGCAATAATGTTACGTTTTACAATCTGTGTTTTATCAACAGTCCTAGCAACAGTGTATGTAGCCTTTAAATTATAAACATTTTTAACTGCGTCCAGCGTCAAACAAAGAATTCAGTGACCATATTAGAATTCATTACGTTACACACAGGACATTTAACTCGTTAACTGTCCCTTTCCAGAATCATAGCATATAAACGCAAGCAGTAACGACTGGGTACTTTAAACATAGAAATGGGTAGTTCTGTTTTGTGGTGAACCAAGAACGAGCGATACCGCGCCAAAAGGAAACATCTTTCTAAGTAAACAACACGCCATGGACGCACACAGCTAAGCAATGCAGAGCAAGCATTCACACAAGCCGTAACAATCGTGAGGAACCAATCGATAATCAAGTTCGTGGACCGATTTGACGAACCGATGGTGAAACAATTATTTCAGCTTCAACAATCGCCACGCATTTTGATTTCTGTTAAATCTGTCAACGAAGGTTGGCAAAACCTACCAATGCTGTCCCTGAAGTGAGTGCAGATGATTTTATAGAATGTACACTAGGAAGGAAAATGCCTCAACAAAATATTAAAACAAAATCGCAAATACACACAGGTCAAAGGAATGTTATTTTTTGTCGTACAGTCAAAGGAAATAGTTTCAGAAAATTTCCAAAACACAAAAATAATGACTTGCTTTGAACGTAGGTGTACTTTCACTGTACCATATGAATTCATATGTGACAATAAATGTATTTTATTTAATCGAAAAAGACGTACTGACATACACCGTCATTAAAGTCAAGATTAAATTGTGAACACGGATGAAACCGAAATGATACCTAAATGCATGTTAATGTATCGCTCTACATCAGAAGTCAATATAAGTAACGAAATAAATTGACATCAGTGAAACTGGGCATTGTTTCATTAAAACCGCCATAGCTTTCTCTAAAGAAACATACCCCAAACATGTTTTATTAATTGACTGAAAAAAACACAATTTGCCAAAAACTTCAAATTTTCACTAGAACAATTTGAAATCCTCAAATCTTATAAAATTTGCTAAGGTTATATTCACCAAAATGTTAATATCATATAGCTTTCCTAAAATATGCTGATTTAATTATCAATTTTGTGACGTATGCATATTACTTAGAAAAATATAAACAGTTTAACAAAAACCTTTATTTATTCATTAATATTGACATTTAATTAATAAATTCATTAAATCGTTTGCGTGCCGATTTCCCACATAAATAACCGCACTAACTTCAAGAACACAATAAATTGTGTGCGATACACTTGAATAGAAATAAATAGAATATTAACATTACTTCTGTCATTCAATTTGACACTGTTTAGTAAATTTACTTTTAAATATTACATTTCTTGTACATAAATAGTATATATCCAGGGTCTTTTTATCCCATTTCATCTACGTTCTGTGCTGTTCTCTTTGCGTTTCGCTAGGGTTTTTTACTATCCGAATTTTCCTCGTACGCGCGCCGGAGAACTGTAGTTAGTGGGCGTGTAGCGTTATGAGCATGTCAGGAGGGATTGCTGCTTGTGGGTTATGAGAAATATTGAACACTTTGATCTCTGGACTGTAAGACTTGGTGAAGTGGAATTTATCAGCTCGCTTCTAACAGATATTACAGCATTGCGTCAATAACCTCGATTGGGACCTCTCTCGTACTGTATTAAATACTCACATGCTAGTCCATCTGTCAATACTCGTACTATTTATACTTACTTCGCGGTAATAAAGTAATTTCTTCCATAGTTTTAAACACAATATGAACACAATACGTGACATTTGCTCGAGTTGAATACCAGCTTTTTATGCAAGGTAAAAATGTATAGTTTATCACGAACAAATGAAAGGTATATTTTATAATGCGACTTTCGTTGCGTCAAAGAAAACAGTAAAGAAATACCAGCACAATAAAACACTTCCAGCCGTTATCAGTTGTCCTGTTGTGCAAAGGTAGGAGTAAGTCATAGTTCCAATGAGAGAAAAGTTGTCTAGAGAGTCATATAGCCGTCATCAATCCATCAAAAAATAACGTGCGACCAGATGTGTGTGTGTAATATATATTCAGCCTATGCTTCAAACATACCGAACGAAACTAACATTTATTCGCATTAAATTTAATTTTACTTCTTTTTTTTATGTGCATTGAAGATGGCTCGTTTGCTTGCACAACAATTTCATATGATCTTTGAAAGAACTGTGCAATGGGAGTGCTTGACTGGATTTATTTGCTTGGACATACTCCATTGCGATCAGTCGCACTCATGTTCCTGAACCCTGTGTGTCTACCTGATGACGGGAACAGATTCCAGTTCCCGAAACGTCGTTAATACTGACTGTTTGGAAAACTACTGTGTTTTGTTTCGTCTCATAGTTTGTGTCGTTTGCTGTATTTCTGTTTGTGTTTTTGTTTCGTCTCATCGTTGTGTCGCATGTTAACTTAGGTTTTTTATATTTTGTTATTTATTTTATTTTCTGTTTGTTCCTTGTTTTATCTGACCAGATTCCAGTTTTGTAATCTCATGTTGTGTATGTATCCTGATGACTAAAGCATACTCTGCTTATTTATGTTTTCTTGTATTATTTTTATTTTTAGTTTTCTTTTGGCAGTCATTTATTTCGCAATGGAGTATGTCAAAGCAAATAAACCAGTCACAACAATTTCATTCTCAGACGTTGGTGTTTGTGTGTGTGTATATATCTATTATACACACACACAAGATCGATAAACTCAGACACAATTTGACCGATCAGCATGAAACTTATCACATGTGTATTTTCGTGGAGGTTGTGCTATTCATTTTAATCCAACTCGGCAAATCGTCACTAGACGAGCTGTAGCGACTCATAACATTTAATTTGGTGATGGAATGATACAATTCGGAATGGATTAAATTTAAGAGGTTTGATTACTTAATTATACCTATTTATTTATTCATTGAAAGGTTCCAAAACAAATACCATAAGTAGGTCAATGTTACTCCTGCCGTACAAGTATCTCCATTTTACGGCACCTAGCTTCCTCTAATGGCATATTCGATCCATATCCTATACATATACAGGATGCGGAAAAATTACAAGTCTTAAATGTTGGTGTGGCTTGGGGGTACTAAAACAAGTATTTTGAAGACATGAGCCATGGGTCTCCGACATACCGTTAAGTTGGTACACGCGTCCGAAGTTACCGACACACCTCCTTGCAAAACACCTCAATAATCTTTTACAACCAGCCATACCTACGTCAGCCTCTCACATTCATAACTCTGCTCACTTTGTGGAAATCTTGAAGAAAATCTCGCTAAAACCTCAAGACTGTAACATAGCATTTTGTCCAATGTTACAGATGCGTATAAATTTCAATTTATTTGTCAATTAACCTAGGTATTTACTATTCTATGACCATAGTTACCACGTGCCAGGAAGAATGTAAGTTTTAATTGTCTATGTATTGAATGTATAAGGTATTGTGGTTTTGAGACTTTAATGACTTCTACAGCTTTTATATCT
>PNEQ01079034.1:0-12818 GCA_003012365.1 Medauroidea extradentata
AAAAGTTAAAGTTCAGATTAAATAATATTTACAGATCCAGAACGATTGAGATATTACGATACACATGTACAGTAAGTATTTACCAATTGTGATATATGATCGTACAACAATTAAATAGAGGAAACGGTATTGCATTATGTTACTAATATTTATACAAATATAATCAATTACTGCATTATTTATCCATTCATGTTTCAAAGTGTGTACACACAAATAGGCTCCCAATATGAGACCCCGTTTCCAAATATGAGACCCTGTCTCATATTAGGCAACCATATGGGTCTCATAATTGGAGCGAAACATCGACGTCACAAATCACAGTGCAACAAATACATAAAAACCGCAATACAATAACTTAAATACAGCTTCAATAGCCCACATACATGACAATCGGACCATTTGTATTAATAATTAATTATCCTTACCTTCACTTTGTAGTACGTCAATACAGTTGGCGTCGCAAAACACTCGTGAAGTCATAAAACACAAAATCTGTTCTCACGCCGCATTGAACAGTCTCTGACTAATGGCGGAGACACGCACGCCAGGAAAGGTGTTCGCCATCGAGTTGGCGTATTCGTCACTAGAGTTCAGCAGCTACCAGCTCAGTTACCTTGGGGTCTCAAGTAAAGCAATGTACGAATGAGCTCAGATCAGCATCAAAGCAGCTGTCTTATCAGAGCAGCAAAATGCATTGAAATTGGTGGTGGAGTGTTTGAACATGTTTTGTGAGGAAATGTACACAATTAAACAAAATATACGACTTACCATCACCAGCACTTATCCCGTTCCTTGTTGTTGTCATTTGGTTTCTCTGAAACGGTTAAGAAATGGGCATATGTTTATTAGAAATATTTTGTTCAGAATCACCAATACTATCACCCCTCAAAGCATGTACCTTTCCTCGCGACTCACTCTGTATTGATAGAAGCTTCCTACATATTACTTTATCCACAAAGTGTTTTTGTGAACTTCTTTCTGGACGTTACAGTTTTCCAATGTCACCTGCACGTGTGCTACTTGTCTAAATTTCCAGAATTCGATTTTTAAAAAAATTGGTTTATATGTAAACATTAATATTACAAAATTATTAACCAATAAGTTCTAATCGCCAAGCCGTTGACTGTATAGTGCGATGGAAAATCGCCAATAAGCAACATTTTAAAACAGTGTAAAAGAACTAGACTGTTACGCTCTTCTTTTGTTATATGACCAAAATGAACGCTGACAGATTGCAGACGAAGATAGGGAATGGTGTACTTTAGCAGGGATGAGCAGAACGTTTTTTTTTTCAACAAAAAACTTTGTTAAAAGACATTTTATGTTATGGGCTGCAATATGGCGCCGTTAGATTTGGTAACACTTAGCGATATACCGTCAGCATCGGTCTTGCACCCCTTGGACTAGACTGGCCTACTATAAAATATTCAAATAACTTTTTAAGGTGCCCATTCGTGTAGTATTGGCCTATGCAGTGCGTATTTCTGTTATATAAAATGATCTCTTAATATATGATACTTAGTTTTAAATGTACCAACATTTAAGTCAAGATGGTGAGTTTTAAATATGTTTGGGAAGACATTTATAAAATAACTATGGTAGCGAATTTATATTATTATTTTTAATGTAAATCTAATAAAATGTCACAAAAATGTTAACATTTTAGTACAACTGTTAATGTGGAACGGATTATTTTATTCAGAACTAATAGTTGATGTCATACTAAGCTTTGTCCACTTCACTGTATTCAAAATACGCTACCGCTTGTCATGCTTTTGAATCTCTGCTGCACATGAATATTCGCTGCATAGAGAAAGAGGGTAGGCCCGTTGTGTGAGGTGGTTGACTTTCGTGGACGACCTGTACGGTGTGGCAACACTGCATTAGCTTCTTAATTTAGGAAAGGTGGGTGAGGGGGCTGGGGGGGTCAGCTGACCATCTCACGCGAGCTGACGAATACAAAGCCTTTTGTGTAAAACTTTTATGTAAAAATATACAATTCTAGTAGAAAGTGCATTTCCGAGCAAAAAAAAAAAAAACGAAGTCTAACACAATGCAAATTACTCTTTATACTTATTGAACATTACTTATTGCAGTGTTTGTAAATTATGATAACAGTTTACCCTACCCCTTTTACAGATAACTTTGCTTTTTTCCAGAAAGACACAAATACATATTTTAATTAGAAATAAGCATTACATTTTCTTGTTCACTTAAAATTCACGAGAAAAAGAGACACACAAATGATATATAATAGATTCCGGTTTGGGTCTTTGCCTTGTGCAGCATTAAGGTGCAACCACATTATCAAACGTAAGAAAGAGTGGACATTGGGTCTCGAAGTAAATTTGTTACTGTAAAAAAACTTATGCACATTGTGTCAGTGTACAAGGTGGTCGTTAGTCGATATTATACTAGGAAGAGTAAAGACGTGGACCTTCCAGTTGTGGCTATTAAATATTAATATATGCAATGTTACAGACACCATCCTAAGCAAAGTTGAAGAAAATGTCTAGTGCGAAAAAGAATTTTCAAGTAAAGTAAAAACCTACTATCGTGTACTACTTTTTGTAATTGTTTCACAGTTGTAAATACCCTTTCATTACGAAATTTACAAAGTATTTCCATTATAACTTTTAATTTATTGATTAAAATAAATTTAAACTAAATAAAATTCCCTAAACGGCACAGTGTTGCAGTTTTAGCATAAGTCATAATGAAAGCATTCATTAATGTTTTATTGCACAAACAAAAGTGTATCTACTTTTTAAAGATGTTACATAAATATGGCTCTCTTACTATTCTCTGAAACAATGTTCTCTTTTGCAATTCTTACATAAAATGTCGGTCACAATGAAGTGGAATTAATAGGTTATTTGCCAAAAATTCACTTTTGTGAGTTTAAATGGCCTTCCGAGTCATATAGACGTGATGAAAAGGTAGTGTACAAAAAGTTCCACTGGGATGTATTTTGCATGATGGCGATTGTTTACCCAAATCTTAGTTCAAAACAATGCATCATAGAACGATAGTAAGTTGTCATTTAAAGTCTAAAACTGCGAAACTGACTACAACTGAGTATAGAGCGTCTCACGCTTAGATTAAGTACGGGGTTATATTGACATCTGCGCTCTCCCCCCCCCCCCCCTTTTCTCTCTCTCTCTTTCCAATGCACGGTAATTACCGTTAGCACTGTCTTTGTTTCTGCACGCGCTGTTGCCAAAGATCCCAAAATTTTCCAATTCTAACTTTGATCTCAAAATTTTTTCATATTGTACAGCATCGAAACGCGCAACGGGTGATACATTTGGTTCATCATTTACACCATTCAAAGGGGTTGAAAAAATTTTAAAAGCAACTTCGTACTGTTTTCATGTATCCTTAAATATACCACATCATAACTTTCGAATCAAAAGCAAATTCGTATCCAAATTTTTATGTTGTGAAATTTCATATATCTGGACGCCAACGAAGAAATCCGAAAGCTAATTTTTGTTTGTCAGTTGTGCAGAAAATTTTTCCCAATGTTTTGTATGTTTTCTAACAAAGTGAAAGATCAAAAAGTTGGTCAGTGAGAAACATTTTCGTTATTGAAGTTAGATAGAGGATGAATGCGAGAAAGTTGTTCGTAATGAGCTCAATTTTTATTATTAAGAGCAACCCCACTGTAATAGCTGTAGACGTTTTCTTGTTTATAGCTGTGAAATGCGTGGCGTATTATTGTCATGCGCTCGCCACGCGATCGCCCTACAAGCTAGATAGCTGAGTGTCGCTTGATGTGTTGGCTGAAGACAGAAAGACGTTCCGTCATCTTTACTGACTGTAAGGTTTTGTCTGCGTCACTTATTTTGTTCAATTGTAGTAATAGGTGCATATTAATGAATGAAAACGGTACTGGGAGTTATTTAGTATTTATTATATGGCGAGAGACAATTTTTTATCTCAAAATTTAAATTAGGTTAATTATTCCGTAGTTACGCTTCAATGTTTCGAATACAATGTACACAATGAAAGGTATCGTAATTATCTACGTCACTATTGAAATATTTACAGCTAAATCTGGCAACAATTTCATAACATGAAGGAATCAAGAAAAAGTTATCAATATAAGTGACGCAGGCTCTTAAAAAAATAAGACGTAGGCTTCCTTTAGTCTGCAGTTTTCTTCGCCCCGTGTCCTAAACTAGTTCAGAAGTGAAACTGCAGTGTCTCGCGGCCAAGCGATTCGTTGTGTATGGTGACTGATTTCGAAACAAAATTTCGTGTGTGTTATTCTTTGTTAACATTAATTTGAATGGAAGACAAAACTATAAAAGACACAATATATGTGATATACTAAAAAATGAGTGAAATATTGTGTTGATATTATTCCGGTGTTTTTCATGTATAGCTACTATTAACGAATTTAGGAAGCTTTCGAAGAAACAGAAGTAATAAACGAACCATGTACGCTTATAACAGCAGTAGCACAGCAAATCAAACTAACATACAACATTGAAACCACAAAGGAAAGGTAAACTATTATAATTCTCATAAATAAATTTAAGGCCATGATCCCTCATTTTTACTAACTGTCCGCCATTTTTGGTCGGACCACAGCTAGCCAAGGTGAATGCTCTCTTCACGCGCCCAAGAAACGTTCAAACTAAACTCGTTATCACTAAAAAAACTATTCATTCAAATGAATTCAAAATTTTTTCAATATAAATATAGACTATCCTGCCAATGACGGTATCGGATACTTTTCTTTGCGTAAGAAATTTAATTGTATAAAAATACTTAAACAGTGTCCGATGAACTGTTCACAGAAAAGTGCAGGGCAAAATGTAGTAAGCGACAAACTTGTAGTTATTGAAGATAGATGCGGGGTTTCAGCAGACGAAATAAATATGAAACTCTCAATTTAATTTTTACATCCCATTCGAAGAGTTCTGCGACACGCAGTTATTTTTGCGGTAGATAGAACACAGAACATTTTCGTTACCGCGGCGCACTCGTTAAATTAGCATGCCCTGCAGATCAGATTCCAGAATCTCCTGACTAACTATCATCGCTTATGGTTGCCAGTGCGGGTGATTGGAAAGTACACTTCATAAAATGTCCATCAAGTTACAGTACTGATTTTCCTCTCTCAGCCGCTTATAGAACAGTATTGTGAGTAGTTTAGTAGCTTTGCCTTGCTTGCGTACAATGGTCTAATGCCCGGCACTGAATTGTACAAACAGCACGGCTGTGGGCTTTAGTTGTTTAAATTCACGTCTGATAGTACACGAAAAGCAATTTGGTTGCAAAATTGCACACGTGTTACTGATAGTGAGTATTTAGAAACTCAGTACATTCCGTATTTTTTTCGGATATATTAATCTAGTGTGTAGGTTGTCAATAATTTGCAATAAACGTTTGATATTACAACTCACGAATGGCATATGTACAATGGTGGTGAAACAGGGCACAAAAATTTAAATTCTCAAAGAGGAAATACGTATTGCTGTTCTAATAAACATATTTAAGGAGGGAGTTTACCGACATTTAATTTAAACGTGCGGTGGTTTGTTTTATTGACATATGTTGCAACTATTTTTACTGTAATGAAAATTTTTTGCTTTCAAAGTTTTTGTATAATAGTATGTTTTAAGTCCGAATTTGCGTAAAATGGTTTGATGTCCTGTATTTCCGTACAGACAGTACACAGGGCATTGCTTATGTATTTTTAAATAATTGAATTATTTACGTAAGGAAATTTTACGGGTACCTTCATTGGCAGGACAGTGAATATTTGTATTATAAAAATTTTGACGTAATTTGACTCTATGGCTTTCGATGAATGACGAGTTTAGTTTGAATGTTTCCTGCGCGCTCGAAGCGTGTATTCGCCGGGCTAGCTGCGGATCGACCAAAAATGGCGGACGAGAATACCCAGTCTTTATAGTGCCTTGACGAGAACGATAGAGAATACTCTGGGCGAATTGAGACACAGCCTAAACTTTGGGACCAAACAGATCTTTCATTATTGAATTGTAAATTTAATAGTAAAATATGTTCAGTCTCGGTGCCATGTGTAAATCGAGTCTTGTTTGTTTTGGTGCTCACTTTTATAACATTTATAAGTACAGTTTTAATAAGCGAGCGAACTGAAATTAATTGATGCTCAACCCTTGTACCAATAGAAATTTTTAGTAAGCAAAATGGTTAGGTCAGGTAATCTTATTTTACACGCGAAATTTAAGTCAGTGTTTTAATTACCACATTTGAGTATAAATTGACAATGTGACCCGTTAAAAGTTTGACATTAACTATTATAGTATTTTGTTTGTCTCTAATGAAACTACCAAATAGGCCTACTTATTTCTGTATGCTACAGATAGCCTTCGAACGGCCGACAGTCGACGTTGTTCCAATATTGAACAGTTAATACTTAATAACAAAATTATTAATAGAAACGTAGCCTAAGTCGTATATTCGAAATTCCGTTACATGTTTGTATCGTTTTGCACACTTCCGAGATCGTCACAATTCCTTATTCGTCTGTAAAGCATAATGTCACAATGTTCAGCTCATATCACACTGTCTACTGAATTTCTAGGTTTAAAATGAAACATTCTAAAATATAAAATGCAAGTACGATACACGAAATTCCTAAACGAGTTCTTAAAAATTGTTGGAAAATAATTCAGGTAATATAAATAACTCCCTTTTGTGTTTGAAGGATTTGAATAATGATAAAATAATTTAATATCTCGTTTTAAGTTTCGTTTTTATCTTTAAATTGCAGCTTAGAGAACTGTTGGGGTACAAAAAATACAATAGAAGTAATGATCACTGATATTCTTTCACCAGTCAACACTATTGGAAAACAGAACTTTGCTGGTAAGTTTCTAGGTTTTCCTTGTTTCCTTGTAAGAACGGACTTTTCGAAATTTACTTGAGTTGTTGTACAAGTATTACGTATACATTTTGACGGAATTCTTAAAAATTTTAAGTTACACTAAACCTATTATGATTATTTTGTTTTATAATACTGAAACTTTTGCTTGACTTGTGTACATTTTAAGCAAATTATATTTCTGAATGATCAAATTCTTTTTATGTTTTGCGATAGGTTTATCACCATGTTCAGTTTCCATTTTAATTTTCCTAACAAACTTAGTCCCAGACAATGTTAAACGACAAGAAACATTCAAATATTGACCATGCGTTTAAAGTGTTTGTTTTGAAAACCTTGAGGTTAACTTCAATCAGAGCTTAATATCTCGCTGTTAAAGGGCCGTAAACCATTCGTAACTCATGCCACTATCTTCAATAAAGCTGTGTTTACTTTCTGTGAAACTCAAATTATAATTTTTATACAAAATAAGACTAGATTGTAAAACCAATTTATAGCAAAACTGGGAAACAGTTTTTCGATATCTGCTGTCGTTCGTGGAAAATTAAATAACTATTGTGAGAAAAGTAGAAATGATGAAGACAGAACGGTTTTGATTTTCGTCAGAAATGTCCTTCCATGCAGAATGTGGACATGTAGCTACCTGTAAAAGCTGATGATCTGCAATCAACTATAAACGATGTAATAAATAACGGTTGAAAGTAAGAAAGTTATTTGTGTTGTATCTGCCGTCATTATTTTAATAAATAAATTTGCTCCAAAGTGCACAGCCGATTAGAATTCTACGTCTCGTGGACAGCGAGGTATCAGAGACGGTGACACGCAACTAAGTACGACAGCAGCTGGGAGACGAGTCGGCCATGGCCTTTGTTAAGTAACCATTCCAGTATTCGCCTGGAGTGATTTAGGGAAACCATGAAAAAACGAAATCAGGATGGCCGGAGCCGGGGGTCAAACCCCGGTCTTCCTGAATGCGTGTCCGGCGTGTTACCAATTTTCCACCTCACTCCTCGTATTACATTAATGGCTTCGTACCTCATAAACTGCATGTCTTATCCAAAAATTAATTAGATTACGTTTGTACGAAATTTAATTATTTTAATTTTTGTATCTATTTTTGTAATGGGGCCTCCGTTTGTTTAGGTAAGTAAGTGATAATGCATTTTTTAACATTTTATGGATAGTACAGCAGGAAGATGGGGGCAGAATTAGTACGGAAGGACTCTGTGTCTACAACCGTTCAGGAAGGTGTATTTATAACTAGAGATGATGGTTTATGACGGGAAAACTTACTGTCTCATTTCAACAAACGTTCAGCTTATTAGATTATTACTGGCTTTAGCGTGTACTTGGAACTGTTGCCTTATTTGAATGAGACAATAAGAACTCCGATATTGTAATATTTGATGACAGTTATTGGTCTGGAGACAGATACGTTGATCACCGCATAACTAGGGCCCGGTAGTTTTCGCGAAAATATTTTTGCATCACTTTGTCTCAGTGCCTTACGTGCGCACCTGCACCTCTGCTTTGTGGCCAGTGATTGGATGCCGTAACACCCAGAGTCTGGAGGTTAAACCCGCTAATCACAAACGTGTTGTGTCATTGTTATCCATGTACTGATTGGCACAGTCAAATAAATAATAACTCTCCACAAAAACACTCTGCCAATAAACATGAAGTTTAGCTGCAGGTGTGCACGTAAGACACTAAAACATATAGTTTTTCGCGAAAACTACCGGGCCCTAGCTCATATATGTTGCAAGAAACTACAGTGTTTTCAAGGGTATGTTGGCGCGAAATATTTTCGTGATATACCACTATCTCTGTTTATGACATATTCAATGCTAAGTGACTTACTTTCATAATATAGTGTAAGGTTTATGCATTTTTTCACTCAACCATTGCAAAACAAGGGGATCAAGTCAAAGGTAAACGAGTCACATATTTTTACTCAAACTCATTTAATCCCCCACTCTCGCAGTCAAATGGATGAATACAAAACGACCTACGGTATGCCTATGGACGCACATGCTCTATTGCAATAAAGAATTATGTAACCGTTCCATAAAATAAACGCATTTGTACGAATACTTCTTTGACATGCATGCGCGCACGAGTACGCACATGGTCGAGATGGGCAAGAGCAAATGTGTGGAAGGTTGGGTGTACTTGCAGGTGTGCACGTAGTCTTATATGCTATATTGAATCAGAACACTGAGCCAAGAAATAGTCTTTTAAATGTTCTTTAAACATACTGCTGTGGTTTCAAGTATGCCTCTTACGCAAATTTATCGGATGGCCTGGAACATTTTTGAAACGCCAACTTACACACATCTTTTCTACTTGAACCGGACTATAACTGAAAATTAAACTGAACATATTCAGTAATGCAACGTGCATTTTCACACAACGCGACTTTGGTTGTTATTATTACCCGAGTCGTCGTCTAGGTTTCTGTAGCAGACAAGTAATACGTATACCCAGTACAATCTGGTGTATATGTGAACATGCAGTCTAAGATTGTTAGCTTGCTTCAGCGGGAAAGTGAACTACACAAACACACACGTACACATGTATATTATGGGGAGGCTGTAAATCTGGCTTTAAGGTGAACATGGCAGTACATTTTTTTTTTTGGAAATGTGGAACTCTAAAGTTCAGGTCCAGAAAACCTGTTTTATTTTTTTTAAACTGAGGTTTGGTACGGCATAAGCACTAAAATACTAAGTTTGTAATACACGTTTTGAGTTGAAATTTGACTTTTGTACGTAGTGTGAACTGCCAAACTGAGATTGCAATTACTATTGTGATTATGTAGGAATAATACGTGTACAGCAGAATGAAATGTAAGCACATTTTAATATAATAGCCTAACAGTACTTATTTTAATTGCATAAAACAAAGTAGGGTTGAACTTGATTTTCGAGAAAGGTTGCAAAATAATTATTTAATATGATGTGAAAAAAGCAACGTAAGTTACACCATTAAAAATTAATTTACTGTCAACATATTTATCATTTACTTTTCAAGCATCCAACGACCGTTTTGTTTACGATATTTTTTATAGTTAGATGTAGTTTTTTAAACTCTCATTGCCGTATGTGAACGAAGAAGTACATGAAACTTAACTTAGATATGTAAACATGTAACTGAAACCTCGCATGGTGTTATATACGTACTGTCGTAAAGGAACGCGCGTGAGGTAATTAGCGCGTCTCGTTAGCTAATGTTACAGCAGGAACGTAGACTCAGATGAAGCCATCGCGAGTGATCAAATGCAGAAGCGATTGGGTTTAATATAAAACATGTGAATTAAACGGAATTCTTAAGGACGATAAATAACTCACTTATACATTATGATTTCGTTTAAGATTGGTTAAGATTTATTTCTTAACCGTGTTTTGATACTGGTATGCTCACGTACGTTCTCTACTTCTTCAGTCACGAGGTTGTTTGCTGAAGAGGTGGGATGCATTTCAAAATGAAAACAGTATCTGGCGTCACATACAAAAACAGTTTGTAATCCAGGTTTTTTTTTATCTATGTTATTTGTTTAATTTTATAAAAAAAATGATTTCTACATTTCTATGTTGTTATCAAGCCAGGCATGGCGTCTTATTTTTATTTATTTACTTTATTTTATTTTATAACGTACAAATTCAGCCTCAGACTAGTTTACAATTGGTACGTAGTTAGAAACTATTAACATTACCGAACAAATATTAATTATGAATATTACAATATTATTACAAAAATTGCATGAAACTTATAATTATAAGCATTACAAGGTTTTAAAGTATAATTGTAACATTACGTTAAACAAATAATTACTAAAACTACAATATTTTGAATAAAACAGACAAATACTAAACTAAAGATAGGGAAAAAAATATAAAAATAAAAATATCACGAAAAAAATGTATGGGCTTTCGTCTATTGTAACTGGTTCTGTAGCAGAAAGGACTTATATTTCTCCCTGAAAGTGTGGTGCGAAAGATTTTTTAAATCTCCCGGTAGGTTATTCCAAGCCTTGCTGGCCATATACGTGAACGAATGTTTGAAAATGGACTTCGAATATAGAGGTAATTGAATAGAATTTTTATTTCGTGGGTTGTGATTATGTATCGAGATAAAATTAATGTCTTTCTGATAAATATGTTGGCACCTGAATATCTATATATTTTTTTAAATGAGTATTGAAATGATATAATCTTCTATTTTCCATGTTAAGCCATTTAGAATTGAAAAGTGTTTTCGTGACATGATCTCGCTTTTTAAGGTTAAAACAATATCTCAAACATGTGTTCTGTACCTTCTGTATACGATGTAGTTGTATTTTGCTAATATTAAGAAACAAGCAGGCACAGTAGTTAAAGACTGATAGTACTAACGCATCGCACAAACATAGTTTTATTTCCGTTGTTAAAATATTCTTAAGTCTGTAAAGACGCTTCAAACGGAAGTAGGCCGACTGGATTATGCTGATATTTGTTTATTCCAGGATAGATTCTTGTCGAATATAACTCCTAAGTTTTTATAGGAATTCTTTTCCGGTAATATTCCCCCGTTTACTGATATATCTTTGTGGCAGTTAATTTTCTTCAATATTATGTGTGATCCAAATATCACGTATGAGCAATTTTTTTTGGGTTGAGTTTCAGGGACTTTATTTCGCACCATTCCGATATATTTTGTAAATCACTGTTTATCTCCGAGATTTTCTCGTCTATTTCATCAACACGACAAGATAGTAGTAACTGAGTGTCATCTGCGTACTGGAAACATTTTAAATATTTGAAACATGACACAATTGAATTTATGTACAGTGAAAACAACAATGGACCGAGAATTGATCGCTGTGGGACACCTTTTGTCACAGAGATCCAGTCGGAACATAATTTTCCATTGCTAGTGTTGACTTCTACCGCAATCATGATAATGATGCCTTCACGTTCTCGTGCACCTTACATTTTGTAATTCTAGAAGCCATGTTGTGATGCATTACGTAAGATCTTTGTGTGATTAAGACGGAGACTTTGTACAAAGTGTGTTGATTGAGAGAACGAAAACTCTTATTAGAGTTCCGGTGAACGTTTATGTTTTGCGGCCAGACCTCCTTGCAGCAGGTAATAGTACTGATATTCTCACAATGACGCCAGAACTATATTTAAATTCTCTGCTGTAAATTTTAGGGCAAAATAATTGCCGAGTTATTGTATTAAGTAACCTAAAAATCATGACGCAGTTTCCAACTTTAATTACGCGTACGATTGCTGATAACCAAATGATAACATTTGGTTGTTGCTTTTATTCAGACTCGCGTTGGAAGAATGTGGGTTTACATTTCGGTTTGGACATCTTGATTTTTATTGTAAACTAGCAGTCCCCCGCGGCTTTGCTCGCGAGTATTATTCGTAACTGATAATATTTACTTTAATTGAAAAACCTCTTTGTACACAAGATTGGTACTTCAGTCATCAAGTGTTAGAATGTCCAAGCGGCTAGTTGAACTAATTCTGCAGAAGGTTAAGTAGCTATAGCTGTCCACGCGAAAAGCAGTCTTAAGTTTGTCCCAGCCACTAACAGCGACTTCGCCTGGGCCTTATTTATAAAACTGCCAATTTGACGTTCTATGGTAGTTACAGACATCTAAGGTAAGAGGTTAATCGAATGAGAAATATCTGTTTACCCTGTGCACAACCATTGGTGACGGTGCCCTCAATTATATATTGTCAAAATATTCACTTTAACTTTATTGACATTACAAAGGTTCAGTGAGTAAAGGTTTCGCGGAAACGTATTTGGTGCCCCAAACCTGAGATTAGTGAGATGATATATCGTCGGTTTACTGCCAAAAGTGACAATGTCAAAATGAGATAAAATTATAAAAATGCTAGGAATATTGTATATGTTGTTCACGAACAATTGCCCA
>PNEQ01079043.1:0-21973 GCA_003012365.1 Medauroidea extradentata
TGATTTTACTCTCACTTGCCTTGGCAAATTATAGACGTACAGACTCACAATACTCTTATTCTGATTGGTGCAGTCAAATGAGAAACGTGTATGAACATAGACACGCTGCCAATAACCTTGAAACAGAACTGCCGATGTGCACGTGAGTCACTGAAACAAAGTGAGGCAAAAATCTTTTCGCGACAAAATCGTGGCCCTATTGATTAGCTTAACGTACATTTAAACCTTGCAAACAGTCGAGTTTTCCCGAGATAAACCATCATGACTAACCATCATCTCTACTAATCACCTTTGGCTCCAATAAAATACAAATGTTGAATAGATCTCCGTTTAAAGTGAACAACCTCATAACGATTTGGTTATTTTTAACTCTTGGCGTTTTGGAGTTCTACCAGCTAATCACAGTCGAGTGGCGTCGCAGTAACCTCTATTTGATTGGAACAATCTAATGAACAACGCATATGCACAAAGACACGCTGCTAATAACAATTTCACGGGTTAAACTACCTGCAGGCTGGACTTCACAGCCCTATGTGCACTCGTGTCTCTACTACTTGTTCATTGGTTGCTGCTCCAGCGAGTGGACAGTTATAAGTGCTAAAAGGTAGCTCGGCACTCTTGAGTATTTTCATGCAGGACAGCTATTAGGTCACATTTCTTAAGAGTGCGTTGTAGACAAATAAACGCTGAAAACATCAGTTTATTTCTACGCTTTTACTGAAGCCAATATGGATGAAATACTAAATGACAATCCTAGGTAATGGTATTTGCCAACATTATGAGTAAATATTTATCCATAATTACTCATTCGTTACGCGTAATCTCTTGCGCTGCAGTTAAATACACGAGGTTCTGCGGCGTCAGAGATTGTGCCTCAGAAGTTAATAACGCTGGAAACAATTTTGCTTAAAACTTTGGCTAAAACGACTGTCTAGAATGCTAATAAAAGTAAAGAATAAAAATTATTTGTATTAAAAAAAATATTGAATTTTTTTAATTTTTATTTTCAGTTTAAGCATTTTTTTTAATACAAGTAATTTTTATTCTTAATTTTTATGAGCATAACATTGTAGCCTGCATTGTCTCTATCCACTTAGATTTTTTTTAGTTTGATATAGCAGTTGGTTTTAGTGAAGTCCTTAAAACGTAAACATGCAAAATATGACTAAGGCCTTGTTACGGAGTTTTGCAGTGATTTCGAAAATATTTTTTTTATTGCTACCTAATACTCATATCAAAATTTCGCTGCACAGTTTTGACACTTATATGTTATAATTTTTAGCTGAATTTTTTGTAGAATTATACTGAACGGTTTTTTTAGATTTCATTACCCAAAGTACCACGTTTTTCGTCGTGAAAATAAGCAAAAATGAAGGAAATTATTTTTTTTGCTGGCGAATGGTACATTATTTAAAAAAAAAACTCGTCCACATTATTGTGCATTGTGTGACTGCACATTGATTCAAATTTTTTTCAAAACTTTTGGTTAAAAAATATTTGAGTTATTGGCACCAGTCTGAAAAAAACTCGGGAACAAGCCCTTAACAAGCCATTACGCGAAAACTATGAGAGATATAACATTTTTATAAGAGGCAAATTTAGTCACATTTTGTGACTAAAATAAGAAAAAAATATCTGGTACAAATAAAAAATATAAAAAATATGTTGATGAAAACTGTGGTAGACCGCACCCTTAAGAGGGCTATATACCAGCTGTAATATTCCGCGACAAGTTTTGGCTTCCCACACACCACGGTAACATAATCGCTTCTGTTACCCGACGCGCCAAACTGGCGTGCAGTGTTTTCCTACTAATCTTTTTCCTATTGGACTTAAAGCGGCTATCCTACAATTTTATTTGTGGAAAGTTTGCAGTACAGTCCAACACATGCTTTCATCGTTGGGTTTTGCGAATCTAGGTGGTATTTTCAGTTACAGCTGTCTAAAAAATCCGTTTTTACCCACGTTGAGGGACCCCAAAATGTGTTTCTGATAAGCAAGTTGCATTTTTAAAATGATAGAAGCCTAGTTTTAACTGTATTTTCGCTTCGTAGATAAACATGCTGTGAATAAGTTTAGTTGTTTCGTGTAGAAAAGAATAGGCGCGTCACACTTAGAGCACCGTTCGTGCATCAGGTGCCTCTTAAGACATTGTTGTTAAAGGACTGTATAACCCTTCACCACAACCTCAGGCAGGTAATTGTTTAGAATATGTAATGTTATGTTGGCCATACAGCAAGACAAAATTTACTGCATATCCTGTGGAATGAACATCTCAACGTTCATCCGTGTGCAGCACATAAAAAGTAAGTGCCCTTAGTAGTGTGAAAATGTATTGAAGTTATGCTGGACCGGATTTAACAACAACAAACTCACACTAACATAAAAAAGGGGGGGCGTGGGGCTGTGACATACCGACAAGGGGAAACCGCAACGCACATAAGCTCTCTCCAACCCGCCACCGCCTCGCTAATTTTGAATACTGCCTGTTCTCTTTCTTTCACACACTCATCCCTGGCCCACATTTTTTAAAGCCTCATTCCCTTCCCCCTTCGCAGTAGCAACAATAGGAGATTGGGGAAAAAAATAACGATCCATTCCCCGAGTAAACAACGTTTCTAATTCAACAAACCATTGAAAAGATACCAAGAAACTGTTTGCGCAACCCCCTCTCTCTCCCCCACCCCCGGGCCTCACACCACAATACCATCCTTCACAAAGATTTCCCCGAGCAGGACAGAAAGAAAAAAAAGGACGAGGAATGGGCTTAGTTACACAATGCGGTACATAATGCGCCAACCACTGGGCATGCGCGCCTGGCGGATGAAACATTTCATGAAAAATGCAGGCCGCACGCACCGGCAGGATTTCATTTTTTCTACCCCCTCGGCCCGTCTGTTTATTTTCTTTATAATTGGATTGCTTTCCAATTACCGCGCCCTAACCCCTAGCGTCCTGCCACTAACCCTTCACCCTCCCCTTCCCCTTTCCCTCCCCTTGTTAGCCTATTTCCACTTCTGCCATGCGTGTAGTTGCTTTCAGAGCTTGCTTTTCTCCCCTGTCGCATTTATATATAAAACTTCAGCCCCCACACACCCTCCCTCTCGAAGATAACTTAATACAATATTAACACAGTAGTTTCCGCCATGCATGTAGCAGTGACGTGCTGCTTTGAGCATAAGTGACACATGTCCACTTTGGAAAAACCTTGTTCTAGGACTACAACGTTAAATTATTCCGAGTTTATAAATATTTAAAACACGTTTTACTACATACACAAATATATGGACGCGGCGTTACGCATAAACCGACTAAGCGGTAATTGTTAGCTAAGCATAATTTTTTTTCAGCTTTGAGACAATCTTAGAAAAAATATTTTAGTCCTGTATCTTGTTGTAAATATTGACCTTAATGGACTACAAAACAGTTTGCAGGACTCTTTCTAGCCTGATAAACTTAACTAATAAATAAAAAAAACTGTCTACAACATGCATAAATTACACCGTGTTTGCATACTTGCAATGTGCAAATGCAAGAATATTTTTACACATTCCACACCTAAGATATTCAAAATAATACTTCCTTGGTTTTATCTATACCGACAAAAGTTATTTTGTCAAGTAACGTTAGAATGGCTTTGTAAAAGTAGCTTATGAAATACATTCTTCAACGCAGACTCAGTTTCTATTTGGACACGTGCTGGTTTGTTGATAATCACGTAAAATATGAAAATTATACAGATAATTAATGAATGTTCCACATAGTGCAACCGATCATTACATAAACCAATGCTAAAATTACACGAAACAGAAAATAATCGCTAATACCGTAAATTCCTAACTACAGGTTTTTTAAACCTAAAAACATAAACGTAATACATTTTGTTACCTTTAAAAGCAAACATTTCGCTAGAAATCGCATTAGCGCAATTTCTTACGACAGAATCAACTTATGTACCATGTTCCGGCATCAGAGATTTAACCTCAGAAATTTCACACTTGGGTTATAAAATATTTGTTCAGATAATTGACTAAACAGTAAACAGAAATGCTGTTTTTAATTATTTCATGGAGAATTCGAGACGTTCCCTATTTTTGTTTACAGTAATTATTATTAAGTTATGCATTACGCTCAAATAATAAAGTGTTCCTACCTGGATTAGAATTTTACGCCATATGTGTATTTCATGTAATGATACTAGGAAAAATAAACAAATAAAAATTAATTTAAGAGCGCAGCCTACCTGCGCGCTAGAGGCAGAGAAACGATGGAGTTATGACAACTATCTTGAAGAGCGCATAAATTACCGCATTGCCGAAAAAGTCAAGCGCTGAACTTGACAGCGAGATTCCCGCCAACCCGTTTTTACAATGGGGTGAGCGAGAGATTTTGGTCAGCGCTTAATATCGAGACCTTTAGCGCTGGTGAATGGTGACATGAGATGAGTATGTAGCATCGCCGGATTGAATGCGTGGGGGAAACGGCAGATCCCCGAGAAAACCCACCGACGACCAACGGCATCCTACAGCACGATTCCCACATGCGAAAATCCCGAGACCGACCCCGCCGGGAATCGAACCCGGATCGCCTCGGTGGGAGGCGAGAGGTCTGACCTCTCGGCCATCGCGGCCACTTTTACAATGGGACTTCATGTAGTGACCATACAATATTATTGGAAATTATGAAACAATGTTAGAGGCGGAGTTTGTTAAACTGTCAGTTAAGTGAGTTGTGAGATTAATGCTACCCTCATATAAGTGCGCGTACATACTGGCGACAAGAACAGTTCGAGAATAGCTCGTGAACCGCTCGCAACGTGTTCGCGGTAAAATTACTTTCAAAGAACCTCCAGCGATCCACTGGACAGCCGAGACCAATAAGGAGCCTACAACGAGCGGAAGATAGTCTGCCGATAGCACGGAAAGTTCACGAGCATTGTCTAAACACCCGAAACTGCGCCGGGCGCGTCCAGACTGGCACTGCGAATCCCTGCGTGTTCGTAAAAAAAACCGACATCGGATCGTCGCGAGCGGCTAGCGAGCTGTTCGTAGGGCGCTCGTATGTCGCTCGGGACAGCGAGCATGCTGCTCACGAGCGGTTCGCGAACCGCTCGACTCGCAAGTGTGTACGCGGCCTAAACTGCCATTTCTTTAATTATAAAACAAAATACCACTTATATTAACACAAGGTAAGTGGGCTTATACGACTCATCGACAGCGAGCTCATTAGGGACGACGACACACAACATGTCACAATGACAGGAGCAGGGAGAGGAGTCGGCCACGGCCTTTGGGAAACCATGGAAAACCTAAATCACGAAGGCCGGACGCTGAGATCGAACCCAGATCCTTCTGAATGCAAGTCCTACGTGTTAACAGACCAAGCAGTTTTTAGTTTTGTTTAAATATATTTATTCTTCTCCTTCCCCTCGATTTTCTGGGTAGCATTTCTCCCACCATCTTCATTCTTAATTTTACGGACAAACTGGAAAACAAAATTTCGATCTTTTTTTTTCATACGATCTGACCTTTCAAAATTAACACACTTGGTCCTGACTCACCCCTTATTAAACCTCTCATATAAGCAGCTATCACTTCTCCCTATCAATCCGCCGGCTTTAAATTGTTTATTGCGTGATGTTAAGGGGAGTGTTAGACAATTGTATTGCATTTTCAGTTCTTGAGCCATGATATTTATTCAAATTATGTTATAAAATTTTTCTCTTCGACAAAGCATATGATATATTCTTGGTAAACAACTTCACACAAATAATTATGGAATCTTTCATTAATTTGTTGTCATGCAGAATCTTTGTAAGAAAAATCTTGAAGTTAACCTATAATTCCCTTGCAATGATTCTGCACAAGAAATTAATTACAGATTTCATTACAGTTCATGTAAAGTAGCTTACCAAGAATATATCCAATACTTTAACGAAAAGAAAATTTTGCTGATACAATATGAATAAATGTTGTGGTTCAAAAACTGTACTCTCTAAAAAAATTTTGTAAAATTTACCAGGACTTTCTTTGTACTTTTACAAAGCTTCGTAATCATTAGTTTATGAAGTTACAAAAGTAAATTTTGGAACACTACAAAGGAATTATTTGTACCTATACTGACAATTCCTGCATGTAAATTATTTTTGTAAAATATGACAAAGCACTTCTTCGTAGTTGTACAAACTTTTGTAAATGTTGAAACATTTTCCTTGTAAAATAATTAGTTTATAATCTTAAAAGGATTTTGCTTGAAAAACAAAACATAGAAGAAATGTGTAGCCTACAAAAATCGTAAATTCGCCGGAAATGACTTAATGCAAAGATCACAACATCTGAAAAGTATTTCTGAGGAAGAAAGTGAGTATTTATATTAATTGCGTGATTTAAAATAAAGAATTATTATTTAACTGTACATTGAGTGCATGTAAATAAATAACGACAAAGCGATACAGAAGTCACAGTGGTCTAGTTGTAAAATGCGCAGATTCTAAGCATGGGGACAGTGGTACGAAACTCAGCACCTTCCGACATTTTTTACTTTTTTATTTTTTAAAAATAATTTCACATATACGTCCTTTATTCAAAAGTTACTTGATAAATAAGTTCCTTATTGAAAGTACAGCTACAAGACCAGTCCTTGTAATTTTACAAACATATACTTTGCAATTTATTACAAGGACAAACATTGTAGTTTTACAAGGAATTTCTTCGGCAACTGGTTTTCCAAGGATTTTCTTTGTAAAAGTACAAACATTTTTTAATGTGTAGATGCAACAAAATTGTCTATCACTCCCCTTTAAACGCGACGCATACCTGCAGTAAATAAAACACGGATCATGTTGTAGGCGCATGATTTTAACGCTTTTTCTATTTGACGAGGACTACGCTGAGGCCGTGTCCAATTTAACTTACTCAGTAAATGTATCACCACGAGTAGTTTCAATTGTAATTCGAGTATATCGAGAGATATTGCTGCATGTTTAGTTTGCAAGAAATAGCATCTGAACATAGTCCGTGTATAAAACAGATACTGTAGGAATTACTTTTAAAGCGCAGATTTCAATTATTAAAAAACGCTATTTGTTTTGAGTTTTCAAATTTAGTTTTAAAATACGAAAATAGATTATTTAAAAAGACACTCATTTAACCCTGTATAATCCAAGGAAAATATGTCAGGTTTAACATATTTCTTCTTCGCCGTACTTCTTGAAATATTTGAAAGAGCATTGGGTTCCGGAATAAAGTACTATGTAAAATGCAAGAGAAACGTAAATGTTTCCATTAAATAAAGAAGTATAATATCTAAGAACGAAAGAAATGAGAAAATATAAACCTAGTCTCAAGGCCGTAAAACGGAAAATTAGTGGGGAGGGGGGGACCCGATCCGAGTCCCCCCTCCTACACCAAATGTTTCAACTTGTACATACATTTTCTATAAACTTTTAAAAGTTTAAATTTGTATCTTTAAAAGTCCAAAATTGTTAGTGTTGTTCAGTGCCATGTATTACAAAAACTGAAAATAAAACCTAGTGTGTAGCGTAATACTAAAATTTGAACCAAGTTTTATAAAACTTTTTACTTTTAATATTTGTCCCTCCCCCATCTCTCCCACCCCCAAAATATAAAATGTGTGTGCGAGGCTGCCTGCCGTGCTTCGGTTTTCCTTTCGTTGAGATACACGTCCTGATGATAGATAAAAACTAGAAGTTATCAGCACAATTTATAGGAATAATTTCCTCAAAGTATATGCAAATTAAAAATATGGGTCAAAATAAATAACGTATGCCCTGCACCTAGGAACATTGAATACCTAGTAATATTAATTAAGCAATAATAAATGAAATATACAAAAATAAATCAGCTTACTAAACAATATACCCGTACCCAGTTTGATTAAAATTAGGAGAATATTTTCCGAGATGTCTTTCCACAATACAGATAAAAATGGCCACAGTTATTTATCTAAATGTTACCAAAGGACGAACGAAACACACAAACGTACAATCAACTAAATAACTATAATATGAGTACCGAAATTAATGAACTTCCGAAAAATATTTTTCCAAATATATCATGCTACACAAAAATATGACATGGTCGCCATTATTAAAATATTAGCACGTGAATATCGAAATACAGAAAAGTCAAGTCAACTGTGTATGCAGTATTTTGTGCCCCAAGGTTGATGAAATTCTGAAAAATACATCCTAAGTTATGTTGTGCTATTTTAAAAATGTAAATAAAGATGGCCTCCATTTCGGAAATATAAATACAGTCTGAAAGAAATACACAAATGTAGCCAGCTTTGTATGTAGTATATGTGAACCAAATTTAATAAAATTCTGAAAAATATTTGCTAAGATATGTAATGCTACGATAAATTATAAAGATGTCAGCCATTTTAAAAGTACAAATAAAGTATGAACGAATTATATATAACAGTTAAGTCAGCTTTATATGTAGTATATGTGTACCTAGTATGAAAAATTCTAAACTATGGTTCCTTAGATATCTAGCATGATATAAAAATGTTAAAATGGCCGCTATCTTGAAAATATGAAAAGTGTGTATCGAAATATATAAAAGTCTAGTCATGTTGCTAAGTATTACATGTATACAAAGTTTGGTTGAAACGTTTTTAGGGAGACACACAGACACCCATACACACGCATGTACACACCAACACAGACATCAAGATGATCTCATGAGCCTACTTTTTCCTTAGGAAAATAGGTTAATAAACTATAAATCATAACGGCGCAGTTACGCAAAGATAAACCAAGCAACATACTGCATACTTTGGGTGAGAGCAAACGTTAATTGCTAATTCATTTAGCAAAATTCCTTCATAAAATATAAAAGTGTAAATTTCTTTTTTCTATCTCAAATAGGCTGTTTTATTTTTTTACGGTTTATTAGTATTTTTTTTTTAGCAATGATGAATTTGTCTTTTGGTCTACGTTACACAACTACGTATACAAAATTTCACTAATATTCCACTGGTTTTTATATGTTATAGATGTAGCACATTAAACTAACTGAATCTGTAACAAATGTCTGGCAAACTAATTAATATTAAATAATTCCGATTTATAATGCTAAACTTCCAGTTAATATTCATTGGTTTTATAGCGGGTTTTCACTTATTTAATTTGTTTCGTCTGCTTATCCGTAATTTGTAAAACCACATATTTAGTACTAAATATTCAGGAATTACGATTAAGTGTGTTAAAATTTACAAGCTTAGCGGCATTCTTTTAAATTTGACACGTTTCGACGCTGGAAATGGTTATCAAACAAAGAGAACCGATGGTAACGCGAGTGCAGTGCTAAAAGTTTCTTAAACAAATGGTATGATAAAATACGCACTGCGCAAACACAGCCGGCTCGGACCGCGAATCGTTTTCGGCGATAACAACGGCGCAACGAAACATCATCAAACAATGATCGCGCCTCCAAACCAGTGCACACGGATTCCATTTGACCGTCGGCGCGTGACTGAATCGCAGTTTCCCGCCGACATCCCGTACATACATTAATTCTCTCTCTCTCTCTCTCTCTCTCTCTCTCTCTCTCTCTCTCTCTCCCCCTTGCTCTCAATTTCTCTTACAAACGAAATAACGGCCCATTCAAATCCCATCTCCGCCAGCAGATGCCCCCGCTAAAATGTACCACATTTTTCAATGACCCAGCTTTGGGGTTAGTATAACACAGTCTAAATATAGGTTTTTACGTACAACACTCAACAAATGTTTTGCATCGATTGTACTTCGAAGTATTCATATGACCTCACAATTAAACACTTGCAATGTATCAATGTTCATTCCACATGAGACTGAACCACTCACGCACTAATAAAAATAAAATTAGCAGTTAACTCGAAGGTATGTAACTCATAACCATTATACCGGGGTTGTTCAAATCAAATTTTCTGTAACTAGTAAGTGAGAGATTATTGGTCAGCGCTTAACATCTAGGTCTTCAGTGCTGGTGAGGGGTGACATGAGGTGAGTACGGAACAGCGCCGGAATGAATGATCAGGGGAAACGGGAGATCCCGAGAAAACCCGCCGACCAACGGCATCGTCCGGCACGATTCCCACATGCGAAAATCCAGGGACCGACCCCGCCGGGAATCGAACCCGGATCGCCTTGGTGGGAAGCGAGAGGTCTGACCTCTCGACCACCGCGGTTAATTTGGCAAACGGGTGATGTAGAGACGGGAAATATTCACAAGTTTACTGGTGTCTAGGCTATACGAGGGTTTTTTTTCAACCTCCGATCGGCCGTAATAAAAAAAAACGTGAATGAATTAGGATATTATTTTAATGTCAAAAGAAACGTACATCTTTACACTATTTTTCCACACAATCACCGTGCAGATTGAGGCATTTGTCGTACCGATGCACCAGCTTGCCGTTACCTTCTGCAAAGAATGATGCCTCCTGCCTATTCAGCCACGTTTTAAGTGTCCTGCAGTTCATCATGGGTGTTGAAGTGTCGTCCTCCAAGACACTTGTTCAACGTGGGGAAAAGGTGGAAGTCACTCGGTGCCAAATCCGGACTGTAAGGAGGGTATCGGCAAGCTGGTGCATCGGTACGACAAATGCCTCAATCTGTACGGTGATTATGTGGGAAAATAGTGTAAAGATGTACGTTTCTTTTGACATTAAAATAATTTCCTAATTCATTCATTTTTTTTTTTACAGCCGATCGGAGGTTGAAAAGAAAATAACCCTCGTATGTGTACTCAAGCAGAAAACAGCTGTTCATTACCTGCTCGCTGACACTGTGAAAGAAAATGATTTGGCCTCTATTCACGTTCTTCTATATTAATGGCCTCCAAGAGGAGTCAAATGAAGCAAGAACCAGTTGAGAAAGTGACACGTTGTTTAATTTCTAGCTTATGTCCGAACAGGACCCTAGGGTGAGGTGCGAGTCTACATTTGTTTGCAGTCTAGTATGTTGGCAGAAAATAACCCGGATTTTGCAGGTCTATACCAATAGAAGAGAGCTGTTGGCGAGATGACTGCTCGCCAGTTTAGAGAATTGAGTGAGTGAGAGATTTTGGTCAGCGTTTAGCATCGAGGTCTTTAGCGCTGGTGAAGGGTGACATGAGGCGAGTATGGAGCAGCACCGGAATGAAGGGGCGGGGAAACGGGAGATCCCCGAGAAAATCCGCCGACCAGCGGCATCGTCTGGCACGATTCCCACATGCGAAAATCCGGGGAACGACCCAGCCGGGAAACAAACCCGGATCACCTTGGTGAGAGTCGTTTGGTCTGACCATTCTGTCACCGCGGCTCCTTTTAGTAAATTGAATCTAAAGGCTATAGTGAGGCGTGATACTCGTGCTGTCGTCCTTAGCGCTCCGCATTTCTCGGCCTTGATCGAGCAAAATGCATCCAACCAAGCGACCCCCTTAAACATATCTGCTTATGTAGATTAAACCCAAGGATTTTAAGAGAGGACTAAAGATTATTGTTAATTAGATATGTTCTCAATGCATAATTTTAAATACCGCTCTTACAGACGAAGATAATTTTACTTTGAGTTTCTTAAGGTATACTATAATTTAAAAAACCGCTTTTAGAAAACATTTTTAAATTTATATGTACTTACACGTATGGCTGTAATATAAACTTCATAGTAAAAATTCTTGAGAGAGTAAAACAGAAAAATGTTTCCGTTACGCAAAGAACGAACAAAAGGTAAGGGACTAGCGAGGGAAAAGCTGAGAGGAAACAAAACAGACTGTCAACACACACTGTTCTGTTAGATCGTTACCATGTTCTCGGTTCATTATATCGTACCTACCTGTTGTTGGCAGTGTGTACACCTCTCTTTGTGTGCAGTATATGTTGGATCAAGCTCCGTGTGTGTTGTGTGTGTGTGAGTGAGATTGTATGGTGTTTGATCTATGTATACTGTTGAACGCCAGTGCTGTAGATAGCTACTAATAGCTGAAGCCCAGTATTGCTTACCTTCACAAGAGGTACTTACGTCATGAAGATACTACATTCACGCAACTATACGCATCTAATGCACGCAATAATTTCTATTTCAGTAGTTGTGTGCTTGTATAACCGTATAGCACACAGCCTGTGACATTTAATTTTAAAAATAAATTACTTCAGTAAGTCCGTTGGTGTTATTTGGTTGTATGCTGCTGTAACATGTACATTCAGACTGAAATGCCGTTAAGGAAATACTAAACATACTAACAAATTTCCATACAGCGATAATGTAGTCATTTGTAACGTCTGCAAAATTTACAATATTTCTTACAAATAAAAATAATAAATAAAAGTTTTAGACTGATACAGATGCAATGGACGACATGTTAGGACGCACAAAAACAGCAATTTCACCTACCTTTGCCACCCCCAGCTAAAACGTGTGTTCACACAGTGACAAGCATAATGTTGGCGGCATTTAACGCATGTCAGAGAAAATAAATCAGAATGAGATGGGCATTATTTATTTATTTATTTTATTTATTTATGTAGCATCCAATTTCTCATTTCACAAGGAGTAGAATTTGTCAAGGGTACATACATTGACAAAAAAGCAATTGTTTTACTCAACGAGCTATATAGTTAACATAGATGGGCGGAACCGCTTCCAAAGTGAAGCCCAATCGAATGGCTGTTTTTACCCCAGAAAACATGGCGAACAGCAGTGCGGCCATCATTATGTTAAAAATCAGTCATTATGTTCCCATAAAATCCGTTATTTTATAGCTCCACTATATTCCCGCTAAACACAGGAAAAAATGCCAATAATTATGTTAATACATTATACTGTAATAGTGTTTAAATTAGCATAATCTGTCTCGTCTGTCGACCGGAAATAAGAGTCCGCCATTTTATCTAGAGTCAAAATACCACGTTCAATTGGGCTTCACCTCAGAACCTTGGACTTGGAGATTGCTGTTTCCGCCCCTCTATGTTTACTATATAGCTCGTTGGTTTTACTATACAAATGCAACAAGCATATCACAGTATACCAGACACACAAGTATTTACATGGATTGCATTACTGAGAATTGCTACTCTAAAATATGAATTTATTCTACCAGTCATTTAAACTAGGGAACTATTTATTCATATATACAAAGAAAACATACAAGTGTTTATACTTATGTATGTAAATTAAACTAGTTCATTCTAGGAGAAAACAATTCTTTCTTGTCACACAGATCAAATTCTTGATCTTGCTACCGCGGACTTCTCACCACGAACAGAAATATGTACAAGGTCGAATAATATATGTTGGGCGGTGTTATGCATGCAGCCAAACTCCGGCCATCGTGATTTCGGTTTTCCATGGTTTCCCGAAATCGCTGCAAGCGAATTCCGGGATGGTTCCTTAACAAAACCCATGGCAGATTCATCTCCCAGCTCCTGTCATTGTACCAAGTTACGTGTCGCCGTCAATGACCTCGCTGTCGACGAAACGCAGGGTCCAGTTACCTGACCAGAATTGAAACCGTCTAACACTTTAGTCCTGTAAATTTACTATTTTGCTTCCGCTTGTACGTGGAGCTGTTGCCCTATTCGACTAATCCAATAACTGAGTGAGAGAGAATTTGGTCAGCGCTTGACATCGAGGTCTTTAGCGCTGGTAAGGGGTGATGATGTGAGTATGGAGCAGTGCCGGAATGAACGGGAGGGGAAACGGGAGATCCCCGAGAAAACCCGCCGGCAAGCGGCATCGTCCGGCACGATTCCCACATGCGAAAGTCCGGGGACCGACCCCCGCAGGGAATCAAACCCGGATCATCACTTTGGTGCGAGGCGATAGGTCTGACCTCTCGGCCACCGCGGACCCCTAATCCAATAATACTCCCGCTGTTGTAATACGTGATGCCTATTATAGGTCTGCAGACAGCTACGTTGTGTCATACGTATATCATACATGTCACAAGAAACCACAGTGCTTTCAAGGGTATATTGGTACAAAACATTTTCGCGATATACCACCATCTCTATGTATATCCAACAACACACTGATGTGTGTAATGAAGAATCTGAGAGCTATGACGATGCAGTACGTTGTATGCAAATCGGGACATCAGTGTGTACGAAAGTTTCAAGCAACGAATTTGAAACATAGATAGCGTGCTGCGAGAACGGTAGACTTAAGTGTCAGCCACTTGTCACTAGCGGTAAAAATGGATCTAAAATAATTCGAGGTTCTTCGCTTACTATTAAAAAATTTATTTTATTTTTCTCCGCCTTAGTCATAAGATCCTTCTGGGAATCTTTCTTAATTTGCGTGTTAGAACTTTTTTCCATCTCGACAGGAAATAACTTGTTACAACATAACATTCCTTAAGAGGAGTGTGTAACGGTTTAAAATGTCCGCTATTTGACACGTGGGAACAGCGGAGCGATAAGGGCCAGAGTACCACGCTCAACGAGAAGCACTCGTCCTATTCACAGCGCGCCAAACTGGTGCAAGGTTTTCGTTGTAATCTTTTTACTATGGTACTTTAAGGGTGTTAAAATGCAATAAAATTATAATTTTATATTTTATAAAATAGGGTAAGTTTTATAGACGATACTTGTGAGTACAGTTTCCTCTTACGAAATCATTTTCGCTCGCATAGTTTTCACATAACGGTGCGTCAAAGTCAAAATTTGCATGTTACGCAGCCATGCATGCAGTAAAAACCAACTGACTTACATTAAATAATCGTGGTTAACTAACATTCCATGAGCTACGCAACAAAACATTTAGAAGTCCACACGTAATAATTTGAATTAAAAAAAGCCCGCAAAAGTACAAGAAAATTGTTGAAAATTCAGCAATTTTTTAAAATACAAAAATTGTTCACTGATAGTTTTTTAACACTTTGTTACATAGTCCATGTTATGCTATTTCACTGTGAATTATTTCGTTTTAGTAAGTCAAGTGGTTTTTTACTATTTGCATGGCAGCGTAACATGCAAATGTTGACTTTGACGCACCGTAATGAGAAAACTATGAAAGCTAAAATCGTTTCGTAAGAGTAAACTATACTCACAAGTATCGTCTACAAAACTAACGATATTTCATAAAAATATAAAATTATGAACTTATCGCACTTGAACACCCTTAAGCAGTGACTCTAAAAGGTTATTTTTGTGTAGTTTGAAGATGCGTTTCTTTTTGCACTTTCCGAATTCAGGTGTTATTTTCTTAGTTACAGCAGAATAAAAAATAACCGTTTTTTATCCATTATGAAAGGCCCGAAAACAAGCGCACTTAATTTTTAAATTATAGAAGCGTAGTTTCTAGTGTGTGTTATATTCGTAGATAAACGTAATATCAATAAGTTAAACTGTCTCGTGCAAAAATAATACGTGTGTAACGCTACAACGTCGTTCACGCGCCAGGCGAGGACTTTTCTTAAAAGCTTGCTTCTAAACATTTATGTGGAGGATATATTTTTGGAAATATTTCAACTCAACTTTAACTACATTTTTTTCAAGCGAAACTAGGTTAACGTGAAATTCGTAGCAGAATGATACATTGGGAAACTCTGCTAATGCTTACCATAAATACTTAATACTTAAATAGTAAAATAAATAAATAAATAAAACAAAATTTCTCAAAAAATTTTGAGAATATTATTCATTTATCCTTTCTCACGTAGCATGAAATTTTACGTTAAAAACTGACTGCTTCACAGCGTTATTTTTAAAATTGATAAATTTAGAAGAATTACGTTTTATTGAAACCCGTTTAATCTTGTTAGACAATTAACAGCAACAAGAGATAAAGGTAATGGGCCTATCACTGTAAACTCCTGGCCCAAATTTTTGTAGCCATGATAGATACGAAAAAAAAAAATCTGTGAATTCAGTAACCTGCATGTTAAGAGTACACTGAGCTATGCAATCATCAAGCCTCTATTTGTTCTGTCCACTCTGTCCCAGTGATCAACAGATAGTTGACAAGGTCGGGACTTGAGTATGCACAGGGCAGTAAATTCTGACATGTAGGTAGTCGAATTCGCGAATTATTCTTCACTGCGACCTGATATTATTGACAGCAATGTATTGCACTGCATGTATGTTACGTAGAGTCAACGTAAAACATGTTCTGACTGCTCGAGATCTCAACCTGCACACATAATGAAGTAGTAGTCAGAAGATTACATAATCTGAGGATGGTCAGAATTGTTGTAGCAAGATATCTGTGTACAGCAAGCAACGTTGACACTTTTGGCACGTAAAATGTCCTTTTCTTCACTAGCATTTTCGTCTTCAATTTAGTCGCAGATTCGCATAGCGTGCTTATTATATGACTGTTTTACGACATTATATATATATCTCACGTGCTGAAGGTGTATTTGCTTAAAAGGAGGAAAAAAATATACACCAAACGATGTACGACAATTTTCGTATATCTGGAAACACTGCCAGTTAGTTCGAATGGCAGAATTTATGTTTAGTGGTATCTAAAGGTTGTGCAGGAGCCCAAGCACAAATCGCAAATCCTCACTCTAAAAAATAGTTTGTAAATTTACCAGACATGCGTACAGGAGCACTAAGAAAGTAGGTATGGTAGAATTGTTTCCCAGACATCCATGGTAGCTTTCGTAAACCTTTTTATAAAACAGTCAAATACATACTGAAGTTACCAGACTTGTATTGTAGCAACTGTAAAAGTTTGCATATTTACAAGGCGGAAGTATGGAAACTGTCCCATACTGCGTCTGGGATAGTAACTTCCTAAACATTTTAGGAAGTATTTTTACAGTGTGGGTTAAATTGGAGACGTAAATTACAGTAGCAAAATGTTGTACGACGATATTTTACATGCACAATATGGCAACATAGCACTGCAGTTTGTCCCCTCTTGTGCTCCACAGATATCGTACTGATCTTACAACTACTATTCTGACTTGCATGTTATGGGTTCATGTTAAAATCCTGAGTAGTCCTAACGTGACTCTACGCTTACTTAACGTAACATATGTACCGGTAAAATAACAACTAGATGTGAGGCGCAAGGGGGGACTTTTTCCGTAAAGTATTGCCAATTTGTGAACGTAAAATGTCACCGTACAGTGGCGAGGGGAGGTAATCTTGTAAAAAGAAGGGGGGGGGGAGGATTGATGACAAAAATTTATTTCCTAGTTTTTTTTTCTGTAACGGCTAATTAAAGCGGGAGGGGGGGTCCCCCACGGGAAATTTTGAATTGTAGTGTGTATATTGGTGCTAATTAGTGGTTTCCGAGTTTAAATATTAAATTTACAGGTGGTAGAAATAGTAATATTTTTAAATATTAAACTAAGGGTGGGTAAAATGCCTATACTGTCTCTCCCCTCTGTTCTAAGGAAGAGACCGTTGCCCCTGCCCCACCCCTTTTTTCTCTACCGCCGATGGTACAACATTGTATCATTTACATGTTCGTCTTCAGTTTAGTCGGGGATTAGCGCGGTGTGATTATTACGCTGTTGTTTCTGGACACGCTGTAGATATGCGAGTAATCGACCAGGCAATCACGGCAGCGGGGAGCAGAACCCTCGTACAAGCCGGGGCGGTGTAAACACGATACCCGGGGCCCGCAGGCCCATGGAGACCGCAGCGGCGCGATGCGGTGCGACAGAGTGCTGCTCGCGTGGTCGGCTAGTCGAGCGAGATCTCCGCGAGCTGCGGCGGTCGACACAGCGGTGTGTGGTTGTCGTCCCGGCTCGGATCTGCGGCCGTGCAGCGTGCTTGCTGAACATACCCTCTGCCATGTGTGTGCCTGGGTAGAATCTGTGGATACATACAGCCTCTCCACTACTGCGCCGCAGCCAGGAAAGGGAAGAGGTTTGTGGGCTAGGGACCTTCCTATAACTCTTCAAAATAAACTATCGCAGCAAAAATACATACTAGACCATATGGCAAGTTATTAATCAACGTACAGTATCGGGCACTTAAGAGGGAGTGTTAAGGCCCTTTCACACCAACAAATATTTATTGAATTCAAGTTATTGAATAGATTGAAAGGAATACTTGAAAAGTTATTATCACACGATTTATTAATAAATGATGCATAAAATAAATAATGTAGCTATTTTACAAATATCTACTAATTGTCCACGATATTTCTCATTATTTTATAATATACTATTTAAAATATGCATTAATTTATTTTTAAAATGGTTTAATTCGCATACAGAACTCAAATATTATGTTATTTGAACTTATAATACCAGAAAAACCTCTCTTCCGATTTTAAATATTTTGATTCAATAAAATTGCGAACCTGTTCGAAACAAAAATTTTTAACGAAATTCAAGACATTCAATAAATTTAAAGACAAGATGGCTACGGTTATGACGTCAGCATGGCATCATACGACGTTCAATAAATTGAATTCAGTAATTTTGACAGAAAATTTAAGCAAAATTTGATTGTGTGAAAGGGCATTTAGACAATTTTATCGCATTTTCAGCTTTGAGCAATATCATTTATTTAAATTATGTTATCAAAATTTTCTCTTCGGCAATGCGTAGGATGTATTCTTTGTAAATTGCTTGATATAAATAATAATGGAATCTTCTTTCATTATTTTGTCACTCAGAATAATTGCAAGAGAGTTCTTGAAAGTTAACCTAAAAATCTCTTGCAATGATTCTGTATGAAAAATTAATGAAATATTTCATTATTACTTGTGTCAAGCAATTTACCAAGAATACATCCTACGCTTTGTTGAAGAGAAAATTTTGATGATACCATTTGAAAAATTGTTATCACTGAAAAACTGAAAATACAATAAAATTGTCAAACACTCCCCCTTAATAGTTAGTGGACCGAACGCGTGAGCCACACAGTAGCGTGGCAGGGAAAATATTTTTTTCTTGTTTAACTATTAAAAATGTTTCCAATGCGCTTATCTACGAAAAGAAGACACACTTCAAACGGTGTCCCTATGATTTAAAAAATGCCGTCCGCTTATTGAAAACATGATTCTCAAACCCCTCAAAAGTGATAAAAATGGCTTTTTCACGTTGCTGTATCTGAGAAAATATCGATCGTAATCGTATAACTAAGTGATAGCAACCTAAATTGGACTTTACCCTGAACTTTCCAGAAATAAAACAACAGGGTCATGGCTTGACGTCCCATTGAAAAACATATTCTACGAAAATACTGCATGCTAGTTTAGCTTTTCGCACCTAGAGGCGATGAGGTGTTTGACAGACGTGTTATGTTCGACTTTTCGCCTTCCCCGTTCCCGTACATCAAACATAACGAGAAATCTGCGGTTGACTAACTCTTAAGGGCGCGATCTACCGCAATGTTCATCACCTTGTTTTTATTTTTTATTTGTCCCAGATATATTTTATTCCTCATTTTTGACACAAAATGTGACTAAACTTGTCTCTTACGAAATTTTTTTTATCTCTCATAGTTTACATGTAATTGCTTGTTAAAATCAAAATTTGCATGTTTCCGTTTTAAGGACTACACTAAAACTAAGTGACATACCAAATTTAAAAAAAAATCACTGGAAAAAGACGTCACAGGCAACAACGTGACGTACATAAAAACAAAGAATAACATTTTTTGTATTCAAATAAAAATGCTGAAATTTAAAATAAAAATTTTAAAAATTCAGTAATAATTTAAAATACAAATAAAAAACATTATTTTGTGGTTTAACATAGCTGAATTTGTAGCTTACAACATCGTTATTCACTTAGAATTTTTTTAGTTTGGTAAGTAAGTTTGTTTTAGTGTCGTCCTTAAAACGGAAACATACAATTTTTGGCTTTAACGAGCCATTAAGCGAAAACTATGCGAGATAAAAAAATCATAAGAGGAAAATTTTATCACATTTGTGTCTGAAACAAAGAATAAAAATAGAGGGTACAAATATAAAAATAAAAACACGGTAATGAAAATTGCGGAAGCCCCGCCTACCACGCGCTTCAAATGCGTTGCAGTGAGTTAGTAAACAGGTATTTTTACGAAACTTTTCCACATGCGCCAATTGTACCAAACGGACGAAATAAAACACACTTCGGACGAGGTCGGAATGTCATTGTTAAGACATTGTGGCCATAATAACAATGTTCCTAAGCACTCTCCAGCATTGGTAAAATCGACCTTCACGCCGACTGTCGTACTTAAGTATAACTTGGCGTATGTGAAACTGCTATTGAAACATGCACTGAAATTTGCTATACATTTTCCACCAAAACTGGAGACTAAAACGTAAGTGGCACAATGTTGTAAGACGATATTTATACGTGTACAATGTGGCAACACTGCACGGAGTTAGTTCTCTCTCGCGTTCCACATACAGGTATTATTTTATGTATGTTGTCACGTAAATGTAGACTCCTGATTCATGCTTGAACTGCTCGGGATTGTAACCTGCACCTTTAAGACGTCAGGGGCGTCATTTCAGATTTTTCTTGGAGGGGGCACTTTTTTTTTTCGGCGGCACTGACCTTGTTGCATCTTTATATTAATTAAGCATGTATAAATTAGAAACTTTAATAACAACCCTTCAGTTGTATGTGTTTAAGTTGGCATTATTTAAATGTCAAAATACAAAAAAAATTATTTTATACCCTTAAAATTCAAAATCCAGGAGGGGGGTATTTTCTACCCTGCCCCTTTCTAAATGACGCCCCTGTAATACGCATGTCAAACAGTAGCAGAATGATTAGAAATATTCTGTGGAGCACAAGAGGGGACTAACTACAGTGCTACGTTGCCACATTGCGCAAGCGCCAGTAAAATGTCATCGTGCAACATTTTGACACTAACGTTTTCTTTTTGGTTTCATCCCAGGATTTGAGTGGCGTGCTTACTATGTGGTTGTATCTGGACTTCCTGTCTAACCACTTAGCACCACTGTTTTATTACGTTGGGTGCCTACTGAAAGATAAACACGGCAACGCCATTATTCCAATGCATTTAAAGGTTGCCCAAAGAGTGGGACTAGGTAGGCACCGTTAAAACTACCAAAGCCATAGTTATCTTAGAATACTGAAGAAGGTCACGCGACCAATTGATTGACAAAGTGCAAATATTAGGTGCCCACTTTAGAGTGGAAAAAAATTTAACAATGTAACCACTAGATTGTATTTTAGACTTTTTTGAACGTGGATAAATACATTTAATACCATTTGTAGTGTAAATTTCATATAAGGGGCAAATAGTTATCTTAGTAAGAATAACTCTGATGCAATGCATTTAGGCACTAAAGTAGTATGAAAATGGCGGATCGGGCGCAGCGGCTGGCGGCTGAGGATGTGAGGGTGACCTTGACCTTTGACCCCATGACCTTGACCATTGACCCCTGTAACCCGACACCCCGACGCCATCTTGTTTCCGGCCGCCATCTTGTTTCCGGACGCCATCTTGTTTCCGGCCGCCATCTTGTTTCCGCCCGCCATCTTGAATGACGTCAATTTCGAAAAAATTTAAAAAAATTAATTTAAAAATTTTAAAAAAATTAAAAAAAAAAGTTTAAAAATTCTGCCATCTTGTTTCGACCGCCATCTTGGAGGTTTCTTCCGAGTCTTCCAAAAAATTTTGATTTTACATTCCATCCTAACCCCACATGCATTAAAAAATTAATTTAATAAAAATAAAATCTTTTTAATAAAAAAACTATTTAATAAAAATAAAATAATTTAAAATATTTTAAATAACAATTATTTAGTTTAAAAAAATTCATCGGGTATACTCGGCCAAGCTCGTTAACCTTCGGCAATCTTCGGCCATGCTCGGCAACCTTCGGCTCGACCTTGAAGTTATTGCTAATGCCGACATCTTAGAGCTATCGATTATTTAATTCAAGTGTTGTACTTTAAATAAGGTTCACAAGCTATGCAGTATACATGCATACATAACCCCTAATATTTTTAATAACTAAAAATGTAAAATCAATCGTTATTATTTAACAATACCCGATTGATTACCGATCAATTCAAACAATTAATAATTTTCGATTCAACCGATCAATTAT
>PNEQ01079054.1:0-17407 GCA_003012365.1 Medauroidea extradentata
TGTAAAAATACTTATGAAACGTCCTGTATATGTACATGATTTTTTTTTTTTCAGTTGTGCATATCTGCAAATGTGTCTTAATGTTTTACTGCAAATCATCGACGTGCGGTTCTGTCAGTAACCTTATGACTGGTACAGTAAAATTAGAAATCGCGTTCCAAAATAAAAAAAAAAAAACACGTTGCCAATAACAATGGAAGAAAACTGCATATGTGCACGTCAGGCAATGAAACACACCGAAATTGCGAAGATCACAGGTGACCGTTGTTAATTTTCTTATCAAAATGTTGCAATGAATTCACCGGGATGAAAACATAATTTTGACTTTCTTAGCGTGCATGAATATTTGGAATGATAAAATTATGTTTTAAATAACAACTTTGTCAAGAAGGTAAATATATAAGCCGAGTCAATAGAGACGGAAAGTATGATTAGACATAATGTTCTAATAGCAAGGTTGAATTACAAATGCAAGTAGTGAGGTAAAATTGTGAACATTAACGGTGAGGGTTAATGGTGAGTTTGCACGAAGGTATCGGAAAGTGTGTTATAAATTTGAGGACTAGAAATGGGACCCAAATTTGTTTTTAAAATTGAGGAAAAAATTCCGGCATATCAAGAGCGGTTTTAAAAAGAGCTGTAATGCCGACGTTTACTGGTGAAGTGTAGTAGCTAGGGATATTGCTTTATTGCGGGAAAAGTGTACTGTCTGCTAAGCTTTAACATAATATGTCCATATCTGACGCCCTTCTTTCGTTTTTGGTAGAAACCTGAAAAATTAACTTTTTCATTTGGGCACAAGATAGAATTCCAACAACTATATGTTTGTGTCACTTTCACAATTGACCTCTGACTTATTTGACATCTCCTGGAAGTCTCTGAGCCAATAACGGAAATGTAACTAATACACACCTACATCACTTTAACGGCAAGCAGCTAAAGAGCGTCTGCTGTCAGCTTCAGTTCTTAAATATTCTTGCAGGCTAGCCTACAGGTCAGTTAATCCGCGAATTTTTCCCGTCTCTCGTTATTGGCTCATCTCCTATCTGGCTGGGCCAATGACAACTCTGGTACGCCTAGGCCTCAGACTAAACAGTAATACAGACGCGAAATGACGAGACGGCTCAATTGATACGAGCGAACTTCGCCGCTTATTGGTTGCTGGAGGTTGTTGATACCAGCTCCGTGTATGTTTGGATCCTGCATGTTACTACAGGTTTCCTATTGGCCTGGCTGACGGGTAGCAGGGCAGCTGCCTTACGCTGATTGGCGGTAGGTGTTTACGCTATGTTGCTGGCCAGGGAAGCCATTGCTGGCGTGCGTGACTGAGTTCGCCGTTCCAGTAACTATTTCACTTCTGTATACCTTAATATTCTGTGATGTAACCATTATTCAACTATACAAGACGTGGACCGCTATATGTCTTGAAAAATACGCTGACACTAAACATTCTTGCGATTTTTTATTATACCTTCTAATATTGAGACGGAAAATGAATTTTACTATCGAGGCCTAAAAGTAAGGTCTGACGTGAGTGTGGAATAATGTGGTTTAATGTGACGTTAAGACATAAAACTCCACCAAAAAATTTTAACAACTTGAACTCTTGTATATTTTATAAAGACAATATTGGTTTAAAAACATAACTAGGGGCGGGTAACTCTTGCGGAAAGTTTTTAGTATCTTTTTGTTTCAATAACATAGGCTCTACATCGTCGTTACTGGCAGTGTGTCTTTATGTAGATGCGTTACTTTGCCTGTGCCAATCACAAGGTTACTGAGATACAACCCCGAGACGCTGAGAGATATAAACAACCAATCATCGACCACAAAGCAGATGGCAGGCGTACACCTGAGACTGTAACAAGCTAGCATGGAAACATTTACTCGAAAACTCCTGTCCCTTAACACACATTATTTACGCTACAAGCAGTTTAATGCATGCTGTAGTTTTTTCTCCGAAAGTTATTTACAATAAAAAATTTATCAATAGTAGCTCTTGCGGTTTCTAGCAAAAATGTAATTCAGTACAACATTCACGAACACCAGTAATTAAGAAAAGGAAAATTTCGTTCAAGCTACCTCCAGTGTTCGTCTCTTCTAGCTACAGCTATTCGTTGATTGGCTGCTGATCCAGCTACTTCCATATAATTTTATCTGCCATGATATAGGTGGTTAAGGTTAAAGTTAGCACTTCTGAAACCATAGTTTCTTATTTCTTTTCTGATTATTTACAGTTTCCTAGCACCTTTTAATATAATAAAACTACTTAATTATAGGTCGTTCGGAATACAGTGAGCACTAAATATTTACCATTTGAAAAATATCACTAGCTGTTATTGCACATAGTTCAACATGAACTATAGTTGCTTTAGTGTTTGTAAAGTTGGCAGCGAAATTACCTAATACAGTTCCATGTATTTTCCTATTAAAGTACAATAATCCTAAAACAAAATCAACGGAAATTGATATATATGTATATTATATAATTTTAAAAATATTTTTTTCAAACAACATAGGTTCCTACCGACTGCACAATTTGTTTTAAACGCACAAACCTCCAGTAATTTGTCCAGAGAGGTTAAATATTTCCCGTATTATCCGTTACGCGCGGAAACATACGAATTTACTGAAAGTAGACCTTTTTGAGTGGCAACTTTATCCCGAACAGCCTATAACTAGGGATCCCTGTATTTCGCGAAAAGAATTTTGCTTCACTTCGTTTCGGTGGCTTACGTGCACATCTGCAGTTCTGCTTCGTGGTCAGTGATTGGATATTTTAACTCTCTCGAGCCTTGAGATTCTACCGGTAATCACAGACGTGTGGTTTTGCAGGAAACGTTATTGTAATTGGCTCAGTCCAATGATATATGGTTCTTCACATAGACTCGCTGCTAATAACCACGAAGAAAAACTGCAGATGTGTACGCAAGGCATTGAAACAAAGTGGGGCAAAATTCTTTTCGCGAAAAACAGGTGTCCTTACCTGTAACAAGAAACGTGTATATGTTACATATTATTCGAAAGTTAACAACTAAGGTTGTAATTAATATATGTTTATTTTGTAATATTTCTCTACAATTAATGTTTAATCACCCTACCGCGAACCGCCTACAATAAGGGATTAAAAACTTTTTATTAGCAAATCTATTTTATTCGCAAGTGGTTCTTCAGGGAGTGTTTAATATCCCGTTAAACATTTGCAAACGTTGCAGAAATGTACATGCGTGTGAATTCTAGCTTGTCTTGAATTGAATACACAACATTTTCCGGTCCGTACTAATAATTATCTAAATTTTCATTCTGCTCCGAATGTGGTTTTTTATTATCGAATGGCAATTTATTTTCAGCAGCGTTTTCCCTGAGGGTAAACGGTTTGCGCAGTGCGTACAAATTGGTTTTATTGTGTGCGACGATTCTATTAACGTTTACATCCGAGAGAGAATATTTACAGTATCTATCGACTGATAGCGATACATGGTTTTCGCGAATAGATTTTTGAACCAGTTTGTTTCAATGTCTTACGTGTACATTTGAATCTCTTCTTCATTTTTATTTTCAGAGTATCTTCAGAGTAATTTTCGGAAAAATTGGGGACTTATACGCGAGTAAATACGGTAATGAGTGATCATGTAAAAAAAAAAGGGTTTGTTGGCCTCAAAGCGAAAAAAAAAAATTCTAAAGTTGTACACCAGTCACAATGCTAAATTTAAACTAATGGTAGTTATGCATGTAAAAATTCAAACAATTGTGCTGCAACCGATGTAAACCTTCTATGTCAATTTTTAGCTTTTTTTAAATGTTACTGCACGGAAAATTTGACGAAGTATGTTTGACATAGTGAACATAGTAAATAAAATCTTAACTAAATATGTCATATAAAGATTACAGCTTTGAATGTGCTCCATACTTTCCTGTGAAATTAAAAAAAAATGGACATAGAAGGTTTTCATTATTCACCATCGAATTATGCAGAAAAAGTCTCTAATTTGATTGCACTAATCAGAATAACTTCTGTGAAGTTCCAGTAGAACGCCAAGACAAGCGAGAATTTCAACGTTTAATTACTGACAATCAAGCAGAGCTATAAATGTGCACATTAAGGACGTTCACATGTCAAAGATTCATATTTTTATATTTGCACGATAAAGTGTTCGTTTTATATACGTTACTTTTGACTACATTTTCCACTTGTAAAAATTTTGCAGCTCACATAGTTTTCCCATAGCGGCATGTCAAAGTCAGGATTTGCAGGTAACGGGAAAATATAGGAATAACAAAAATCAAGTGACTTACTAGAATGAAATAATTTACACTGAAATTAGATACTATGGGCAATATGCTAAAGTATTTAAAATCACACAACATAGTCCTTTAGTATTTTTTTTAAAAATTGCCATAAATTAAGAAAATTGTCATAATTTTCAGATTTTTTTTTTTTAAAGTAGAAAGGAATTCCAGTGTTTGTCTTTAAATCTTTTAGAATATGGCCCATAATATCTCATTTCAGTGTAAATTATTTAATTTGTGTAAGTCACTGGGATTTTTGGTGTTCCTATGTTCCCGTAAGTTGCAAATGTTGACTTTGTCATGTCGCTATGGGAAGGCTGAGAGAGCAAAAATAAATTTTTACAAGTGGAGAATGAAGTCACAAGTAACGTCTATGAAACGAGTACTGTGCCGTACAAATATAAAATTATGAATTTTTGCCACATGAACTGCCGTAAGGCATTGAAACCAACTGGTGTAAAAATATTGTCATCACAAACTCATAGCTGTAATTATATTTAATTATCCCGGTCAAATGGCAAAATTCACCTTTCGAATACATGCGCCTAGTGAGAAAGGACCTCAAATTTTGGTGAAAATTTATTGGCATCAACTTGTTTGAATTCCTCGTGCGCTATCTGTAAATTTGTTTCATTGTAATTTCATTGTTATGACTCATTTGACTCTGCCAATCAGAATAAAGTTATTGCGATAACACATCCTGTGATTTGCTAACCCCAAGACGCGTGCCGTTGGTCGGCGGGTTTCACATGTACCTTCATTCAGGCGCTGCTCCATACTCACCTCATGTCACCCCTCACCGGCGCTGAAGACCTCGATGTTGAGCGCTTACAAACGTTTTCCCTCTCCCCAAAACGCGCGAGAGTTAAAACATCCAATCACTGACCACGTAGCTTAACTGTAAACGTTCATGTTAATTGTGTTTAAGTGCGATAAGATCATAATTTGATATTTATATGAAATATTGTTAGTTTTGTGACGATACTTGTGAGTGCAGTTTACTCCTACAAAACAATTTTAAGTGTAATTGTTCTCTCGAAAGGTGCGTGAGAGTCAAAATTTGCTTGTTCTGCTGCAATGCAAATAGTAAAAACCAGTTGAATTACGTAAGTGAAATAATTCACAGTGAAATAACATGCCATGGGTTAGTAATAAAACAGTAATAATCATCCCACGAACAATTTTTATATTTAAAAAAATTTTGAATTTCACAATTTTTTTCTGAACGTCTGTAATTTATTTAAACTTTCAAAATATGTCATTGTGGGGTGTTTAAAAGTTTCATTGCATAGCTCATGGATAGGGCCCGGAAGTTTTTGCGAAAAGATTTTTGCTCCACTTTGTTTCAGTGCCTTACGTGCACACCTGCAGCTCAACTTCATGATCATTGGCAGAGTGTTTTTGTGCAGAGTCGTTAGTCATTTGACTGTGCCAATCAGTACATAGATAGCTGCATCACATCATATCTGTGATTTGTGGGCTTAACCTCCAGACGTTGTATGTTACGGCATCCAATCACTGTCCTCATAGCAGAGATGCAGGTGCGCACGTAAGGCACTGAGGCAAAAATCTTTTCGCGATAAATACCGAGCCCTACTCATGGGATGTAAGTTCACACTGAATTATTCCATTTAATTAGGTCAGTTGGTTTTCACTATTTGCATGGCAGTGTAACAAGCAAATTTGTTTTGTAACAGCAAACTGCACTCACAAGTATCGTCTACAAAATTAACGATATTTCATAAATATATAAACTTTTGATTTATCGCACTTGAACACCCTTAAGGCCAAGTCCTCCTGTTTGTTCTGTTTTTTGGATAGTTATTTTTTAATCTTAAACGAGAGGAGATATCAAAAATATGTTTGGCAGGTTTTGTTTAAAATGGTTTCCACCATGTTGGCGACATTTTTTTTTTTCAAGCAGGAAAATACTGTGACTTTAGCTAATTAACTACATTTTTGTTCAATTTAATTTATCAGTTGAAACCGCACAGGCCTAACTCTCGTCTTGAAAAAAATTGTTAATACGACAAAAAGAATTTTAAACGAAACTGCCGGACATATTTGAGATGTCTACTCTCGTTTAAGCATTAGAAATAAACATAATAAAAAAGTAGAAACAAGGAGGCATGCCTTAATAGACATACGGTCAGGATTTGAGTATACACAGTAAGTTACTGTTGATTTGAAATTCCGAATTTTTACTTTCCTTAGTTATTCGTACCCGTTGTCAGGAATGTACTTTAATGTGCAAGAGCACTAGTGACACTGTAATTCCGTTAAAAATATTTATACGCGAACTATTTCACGAACACGTATTTCGGAAGCTTTCCATTGATTATTGGTAGGGTCACTACTTCCCTTTGCTGGAAATTTTTTTGCATTAAACTTCTCAGTGCTATTTGGGACTACCATTCCGACATCGTTTGAAATACACACATTAGAAACACGTTTAGCAGTTTCGTAAAATATAGAGTTCTGCTAGCACATTGCAACAGTGTTTACAAGGCAGGCAGCCGCCTTAAGAGTAGTATCAGCCGCCATAGTGAATAATTTTATTTTTCACTTTTTTTAATCTTGGAAATAAAAGTGTGAAATTCACAACTATAGGCATATCTCTTGAACTTTTATCGTATATTTAGGCCGCAGTAAGTCGAACTATATATTTTATATTATTAATTTAGACTGCAACCTGTATATACGTTAAACATTCAACTGCGATACTTGCTCTGTACCGAAAAGCAAATAGAATTAATGATATGCTCGCAAAATTGTACACTTTTCTTCTCAGAATTTAAAAAATACCGAATAATTAAATAATCCAGTATGTGACTGAGGCCCCACCATAAATCCAAACACGCAAATAGCGAAAGAACAATGTCGGGCATAAACACACTACATCGCAATTTAGTAAAAATTAAAATCATAACAGTAATAATAATTTAGTGATAAATCAGCAGACCTATCTCATAATACAGCATATGATACAGGGGTTGGGGAAAGGCGGAGAGAGGAATTCGCGATCTCTGCAAAATTTCCGTGAGAGTACTAGAGTTAGCCGGGAGAACGGTTTTTTTTCCAACGTGAGGGTTGGAAGCACAGAGTAAAAACTGTTGGATGCTTGTTTTGCTTCGTAGGAAGGAGAGACTGGACCAAGTTCTGCACACTACGACAAACCTCCTTCTTCTCCGCCCCCCCTCCCTCCATCCATCTTGCCCACACAACAGTCCTCTATCTAAGTAAACTACAAGGTTCTCCTCCACGGGAAATGTAATCGCGTTAAATGAGGAGTCGTAGTCCCATTTCTCTGCCCCCCTCTCTCCTACCCTCTCGCCCACCCAAACTTTACTCGTTCTTTGTTTCACCCCCTCCCCCGGGCCGGCGAGGTTCTCGTTCGTCGCCGTACCAATGCGCGGGCGAGAAGTTAAGGGGATGGTGGAATTGCAGGGTGGGTAGTCAGGGTGTGAAGAGAAGGGGTAGCGGGCGAACTACCCCCGCGTTCCGTAGTACCAGTCATATTGATTCCTCGCGTCCAGGAGTGGCATTTTCTAAACACGACCGCCTGGGTCGCTTTAACTTTCTCGCTACTCGGGAATGCTCGGGTGCATTCGTTCATCCTCGGCCATTCAGCCGGTCGTCTCCCCGCCTAACCCCATACCCTGTGACAGTTAGTTTGGGTTAGTTTTGTTAGTATAGGTTAGTTTCAAATGTAAAAAAAAAAGTACTGTGTGGTGAATTGAAGGACGGTTTTGTTAAGTTAGGAAGTTACAGTAAAAAGTAATATATGGGGTGCTGCCGTTACGTCAGTCGCCGAGGATAAACGAATACTCCCGAGTATCTCAGAGGAGCGGGAAAGTTAACACGATCCAGATGCCCGTTTCTAAACTGCCGCGCCGTACAAGCTCTCTCACACTTCCCAAGTCTTACGTTGGCGCCGAAGAATAATGACGTGAGCTGAAGGGCGTAAAAGCGGGTTCAAAATTGCTAACATAACAGTAAGCATAGAACATAGGTCGTTCGCACAAGAACTAACTTCTATGTATTCGTACCTACCGATTCACAACACCATAAAAGTGGGCGTGTTCATATAGATACTGAAATAAGAAATGGTAATTGTGTGAACGCATAAGGCAGCTGCAACCAATCACAACAAAGGCGTTTGTGAATTTTAGCCGTTTTGGTTGACCTCCAAAATTACTAGAGAACAAAACAAAGCTATAATAAGACATTTTAATGATATAAACTATGTTTCTATATTGTAAGTAATGTTTTAGGCTGTGCTATTTATAAGAACTTTGTTTCCGTAATTCCTTTTATCTCCAAGTACGATTACACTTAAAATATGTTTCAATGGCCCTCCGTTGTTTCTATACAGCAAGGAATATTTCAGATTTGAATCGTGCATTTGAGAAAGGCACTAAGTCCAAATTTGCTACTTTTCAGGAGAGCATAAAAACTGATTTTCTTCTACATGATAGAATCAACGATTGTAACAATTTAATATTGAAAATATGGTATTATAGGAAGTGTGCAGTAACTGCAGTGAATATGGTTTAGTCCTTACATAACAGTGTACATATATTTAAACATTTTGGACTTAGTGCTTTTATCTACGAAAGGTACTACTTTATGAATGTTTGATAGAAAAATATGTTATGAAAGCAGTTCAATGCTATTGTGAAGTTAAATAGAAGGTGCTGTTCAAGCACTGTTTCATATATTTATCTCAAAACACAAACACACGGCATATTTTGTATTCCATAGGTATGAATAATATTATTAAAAGTAGAACATGACAAAAGGAAGAACATATTCAGATGTCTGTAGCAGCATGTTTACATTCCTGCATGCCAACAAGTACAACATACAACATAACACATTTAATTCATTATCACCACTCGAACACAAGGATGTTCTCTGTGATTTAACATCCTCGTAAAAGCGCTTAGCATCTTCATCTGCAACATATTTCACAAGTTTTGTCAGGTCATCTATAGTTTCGTGGTATCAATGAGAATTCTACCTTTTGGATACATTTGTACAGGATTCATGGTAAGTGTGTCTACATTATGTTTCCTAAGACGGAACGTTAGCTTCACAAGAGAGTTAATTAACTGCAACCAGGTTTATCAGCATGATACCTGAATTCCTTGAACGTAGAAGGCACAAAGGTAAAATTTTAAGAATGAGGTGTATCTATTAGATGAGGTCTCATCTGAAATGGTCACTTTTTTAAAATAAGCAGGCCACCAAGTATCAAAATTTCGTACATTAGAGTCTACTATCTTAACTAGAACATTTCGCTTGCTGTTTACGAGGTCATGTACTCTTCAATCGTGTATACACGATCAATTTTCTTCAACTGTTCTTTAAACACGCCAAAATGCCGGTCACAGGGAAGAAAGGAATGACCACACCGCATAGTGTCTACACCTTTGTAGTGTGCAGTGCTTCGTGTGTCAGAGAAAATAACGTAGTACTACTACCTGTGTTTACCACAGGAAGTAAGTCGTAAGTGGGATGCGGTGACAATGACTTAGTGCAGTTTGCAACGTAACTATTTAAAACTAAGTGTTACCCACATTTGTAATGCGCTGACTTAGTTCCTTTCTATGCCAAACGTTCTGGCTTGGCCATATTGGTTTGTTGCCATCACGGTCGTAGAAGAACAGGTCTGGACACTCGCCTATCTATAAATGTATTTTGCTTGACCCCCATATTGTTTGGCTGTAGTTCGTCAAGTTACCTAGAATGTCGTACTTTTTGGCGCTGTAATCCGGACGGTCGAACTCAAACTCAGCCCACTTTTTTCCATTGTTAAATGTATAAAGTAAATAAAGATTGCTGAAGCCTTTTCTTAAATTTGTGAGCGAAGAAAGTATTTCATAAATTGATAAAAGACACGTTTTAATGCATTGTTTAACTTAGTGGGAGGAAGTGGGTGGAGTTTCAGTCTGACCGTCATAACTGAAGCGCCAACAAAACACAACACTCTCGGTAACTTGGTGAACTGCAGCCTGTTATGATTACGAAAAGCCTCGCCTGGAGGACGGGCTAGCGACGACGGCAGTGCAATCAGGTCAGGGGTTGCATAAGACAAGGGCCTCAGCGATTCTCCCCACCGGCACTGAAGTGTGTCAATATAACGTAATGTATCGGGGGAATCGGGGTCTGTCTCCTTCAAGCCTTCCAGCCGTCACCACCTCGCCAAGATGGTCCTGGGTCGAGACCCACGACGTGCTGCCGTCCGTCGATAGCCGACACAATCATCATCAGCCTCCAGCATCATGCTAACGGTGAGGTCTAAGGTGTCCAAAGGGTCACCCATCATAGAGTAGAACAAATAATTATTTAAACAGCCGCTCCCCTCCTATCTAAATTATGTAGTACAACCATGTAGTATTTTGTAACTAACTAATGTAGAGTAAAGCCACATAATTATAAGTATATTACATATATCATTTAACAATAAACCTCACCCTTAACTAAACAGTTTAACTAGTTTCAGTATAAGTGCCTACCTCTGGCTACAGCCACCCAACAACTATAAATAATGTGTAAAACCTAGTAAAATAACAGTTTTACAACAAGCCAAACAACAAGGGGGTCAAGTTTCCAGGCGAGTGTTCAGACCAGTTCTTCTACGACCGTGGTTGCCATCATAACCAAAAAATGGCCAATTTTGACTTAGTGCCTTTCTCAAATGCACGATTAATTTGTTGAAAAAATGCCGTTGGCTAAACATAACAGTAAGAATCCAATTGTGAACTAATTTTGTAGAAGGCATCTGGTCGTGCACAGCTTCTACTGTTCTGATATATGTTCTGTGCTTATGTTTTTTTATTTATGAACCAACCTTAACTGTCCTGCGTGCCACCGGTCCTGGTAGCCCGTCAACGAAAAAACGTCCCCTCCCCCTCAGAAAAGAAGAAAACTATTTGTAATAGCTATTTTTTAAAAGCATAACTAAACTGTTACAAAATAGGGAAAATTCATAATTATTTTGGTCAAGGCTGGGTTTTTTGGTTCGTTCTGCCTCATTCAAGATTCGTCAAGCCATGTCTTGACTGGCATTTTTAACGGTGTTGCGCATATGCTAAGACCGTCTTCTGTTGATTCGTTAGGCTTGCATTTTCCTGGATATGCTAAGTATTTTTATAGTGAATTAAACAGTAACATCATAATAGGATAGTTGAAATTATATTTTCTTTACAATAACAACAATAACTTCAAGTTGGAAAAAAGAAGCTTCCGCGGAGGGTCTTAAAAAGGTACCCGAAAATTTCGAGTTATTTTACTTCTACCGTTCTCTATTATTGCAGCCTCTGATTTTCCACGAAAATATTTTAGCTCAAACTCTTTTCAGTTCCTTACGTGTACATCTGCAGCTCTCTGGTTCATTGCCAATGAATGATTGGACTCTGTTTTTAACTTTCTTCGTATTGATGTTCTACCAGCCAATCACATACGTGTGGTGTTGGATTAACCTTGTTCTCATTGGCATAGTCAAGTGAGTGACTCCTCTGCACAGTTATACGCTGCCAATATCCATTTATCAGAGATGCAGATGTACACGGTAGGTAGAACCACGAGTTTGGTACGAAAATATTTTTTGCATAATTTTGTTTCATTGCCTTAGGTGCACTTCTGCAGCTGAGATTTGACTGCACCAATTAGGATAAGGCAATTGTGACACAGTACGCCTGTGATTTGCCAGCAGAACCCCGAGAAAGTGAGATTTATAACATCCAATGCCTGAAGATGAAGCACAGCTGCAGATGTGCGCATAAGGCATTGGAACCAATTGCTGCAAAAATATTTTCACCACAAAATCATGACTCTAACGATAGGCAATCAAACAAGTTGGCGTAAAATTATTTTCATCAACAATCAGGGGCTCTACCACTAGATAACACATTTTGGCCGGTGTTTGTACATGACTGAGAAGTCTAGACTGCATCCATATATAACCGCGAAATTTACCCACCGCTATAATTAGACATGCAGAATTCGCGTTATTTTCTGACAGCTGACTAGACTCCAAGTGACTATAGGCTAGTTCGACGTCTCTCGCTGGCCGATATTGTCGTGACTTGCCACGGAGAATGCTTACACGGTAGAGAGGTCAATCTATGTGAAGACGTAACACACGTAAATAACAACACATAAAAGTTCGTAGCCAATTGAATCGCAGATTATGATCTGTTATGTACAGGAAAGTGAAGTTTAGTCTGCTGCCAAATGATAACGGAAATTTTGCATGTTTCTAACTAGAATTATAGTTAGAGACCTGGAAACGTCGTGGATTCAACGACCAGCCGGCTAGACTCCACAGTCCTGTGTACACTATGTCACATACTTGTACATGTGACAAGGCAGCGCGGGAATCACTGAGTGTTTTCATGCTGGTCTGCTCTTGTTTGACACTTTTCAACGAAGATTTTCAGTAGCAGTGACACAATAGCGATATTAATTAACGTGTGTAGGAGTTTGCAATCTAACGTATTATCAAATGAGTTCACATTTCCGTGTCTCTAATAATAGTCAATGCCAAAGCTCTTTGTTATCCTCCTAACAAATACAAAAATATTTGATTCGTGTTTCTTGCTTTGATACTGTTTATTTCTGTTATGTTAAGTGGACAAAGTTTTTTTGCTCCTTTTCGGGAGCCTCGACTGTTAGCAAGAAGCTGACAGTGCAATGGATCGCATTTGCTTGGTTCACTTTTTTTTTGGACGCGAGTAAACTAAATCTGGGTCACTATTTAAACGGTAGTGTCATAGCCATCTTTAGTAGAAGGCCGTGAGTTTAGATCTGGCAACCCTGGCAGGAAGGGTCATTTTAACACTTCTTTGTCTCGCCAAAGGCAGTGGGCGTGCCCTGATTCGCCGGTATGTAGAGCAGAATAACGAATCAGGTACAGCCATCCTATCATCTAGTAAAGATGGCTAGGGTAGTGTACATAGTTGCATACATACAAGAATGTGGGTATCGGCTGTTTCTAGACACCTCACTTTCTCGCAGAGTCTTCCTACCAAGTTGCTTTAATGTCACGTCAGAAACTCGTCTTCGTTGTTATGGCAATGTGTCCTTGTGCAGACACGTCCATCATTTGGCTTCGCTAACCAGAACAACATTACTGCGACACCACACGTCGGTGATTTGCAGATAGAGCCACAAGACGCTGATAGTTTAAAACATTCTTCCACCGACCATAAAGCGTAGCTGCAGATGTGCATACAAGTAAGGACCCCTATTTTTCCCGAAAAGAATTCTGCCCCAGTTTGTTTCAGTGCCTCACGTTCACATCTGTAGTTTTGCTTCATGGTAATTGGCAGCGTGTCTATGTGAAGAGCCGTATCTCACTTGACTGGGCCAATTACAACAACGTTCCTGCAACACCACACGTCTGTGATTTTCCGGTAGAATCCCAATACTAGTGACAGTTAAAGATCCAATCACTGACCATGGAGCAGAAATGCAGATGAGCACGTAAAGCACCGAAACAAAGTGAGGCTAAATTCTTTTCGCGATAAACAGGAGTCTCTGGATATAAGGTATTAAAACATGCTGGTGCAAAAATATGTTCGCAAATTTTCCGTTCCCTACTAACAGCACATTATTATACACATGCAAAATTCGCGTTATCATTTGGTAGCAGACTAAACTTCAGTTTCCTATACATAGTTCAGGATAATCTGCGATTCAACTGGCCACGAATTTTTATGTGTTGTCATTTACGTGTGTTACGTCTTTACAGAGATTGGCCTCTCTACCGTGTAAGCATTCTCCGCGGCAAGTCACGACAATATCGGCCAGCGGGAGACGTCTAACGAGCCTATAGTCACTTGGAGTCTATTCAGCTGTCAGAAAATAACGCGAATTTTGCATGTCTCTTCGACATTATACGTTGTAGTTAACGTTTTTTTTTACTTTGATAGTTTTCGTCCAAGTACGCACAGTACTCTGTCACACAAAAATGTTTTGCACGAAAAAAAAAATTAATAAAAATAATGAAAAATGGAAACTAATTCTGAAATACATATTTTGTAAGATTACAGCTGTGATATTTACAGAATGTGCTTGGAAAAACAGAACTTTATCTTGAATAATTGCAAACTATTTTGTATACTTTCAAATAAAGTTTTCTTATTTGCAAACATTGTTTGTATATCTACAACCAATTTCTTGTGTATTTAACAACTGTTAAAAGTGACACAGTTTTTTTCTTTAAATTTCAAAATATTTGTAAAATATTTCGTGACAACGAAGTTTATTATGTTTCACATAGTACACTTTGGTCACGAACATTTATTCCAAACGTTATATTTGGTATTTTAATGTTTGGAAACTTTCGAAAACTTAGATGTTGTCGCAGTGCCTAGACCGACGAGTGTTTTGACATTAGTCCCCTCGTAAATGAACAAGCATTTTTTACAGTGTATTCTTACCGTATCTACAAGGCATCATTCGTCTCGTGCGTTCCAGAAGCTCATCGCTTTCCTTTCCACAACAGCGGCTTATCCCCGAACGTGATTACGTTAGTTCTGTTTTCTTTCTCCATTGTACCTCTCCGGCTTTCCTCCTTTACCACTCGTCCGTAATGGTCAGATATACGAGAGATAGCGCTTCGTATCTCCCGACCATGCTCCCGTCTTCCTACAAGAGCGAACTTTGTTTATTCTCTCGTCGTCGTTTCTGAGGAACTTGGAGGTCTCTGTGTTTGTAGCTCCCTTGTCCAGCAATCTCCTGTTCCACTGAATGTTCCTCGTCTACCACCTTCAAAAACTTTTGACTCTGTGCGGGTACAGTACGGTGAAGAGATTTGTCTACCACTTTCAAAAACGCCAAGACGATGCGAGCTAACAACATCCAATCACTGACCGCGAAGCAAAACTGAACACAAGACATTGAAACAAGTTGGTGCTTACAAACCAAATGATTAAAGCCAGTGTTTTTTGTGAAAATAGTTCTGCACCACTTTGTTTCAATGCCTTACGTGTAGGCCTACATCTGCAACTTTGCGTCATGGTTATTGGTAGACTGTATTTGAGTAGAGACATCACTCATTTGACTGTGCCTAGCATAAAAATTTCACTGCGACACCACACATCTGTAATTTGCGGAGGACCCCAATGACCTTACATGGTCAGGTAGCCAAGAAATGCTAGTCTTCATACTCCATCATACATATGCTCAACAGAAACAAATACTTCTTACCAGAGTCTGCTAAAATAACGCTCTTTCAGACGTTAATATTTCCTATCCTTGATTACTGGGTCACAGACTAAATAGTAATGCAGACGCGAAATGACGATGCGGCTCATTTGATACGGGCGAACTTCACTGCTTATTGGCTGCTGGAGGTTGTTGATACCAGCCCCGTGTATGTTTGGATCCTGCATGTTACTACAGGTTTCCTATTGGCCTGGTTGCCGCCTATCAGGGGCAGCTGCTCTACGCTGATTGGCAGGAGGTGATTCCGCCATGTTGCTGGCCAGGGAAGCCATTTTGCTGGCGGGTGTGACTGAGTTCGCCGTTCTACTGACTATTTCACTTCTGTATACCTACATATTCCGTGACTGAAATGTGTTCGTAGATATTTATGAGAAACTGGGGACAAAGCTGCAACGTATACAAAATGCTTACGCTCATTTTGTTTTTGGTCTAAAGCCTCGTGATCACGTCTCAGAATTCATTGATAAACTCAACTGACTACGTCTTAGTGAGAGGTGCTTACTTCACAGCTTAGCTCTCACGTACAAGACCCTGTTTTCACCAGATTTATGTCGTAAATGCTAAGTATCCCGGTTAAAAATTCTGCGGGATAATCGTAATTTCGGAATAGGCTCCAAAGTATTGCATCACTTGTTCATTTATGTTCATAAATCACGCTTTGTCATTTTAAATGAAGTAATTCAATAAATAAATTTACAGTTATAAAACATCCAATCACTGAACTAGAAGCATAACTGCAGGTGTCTACGTAAGACATCAAAACAGGTTTGTGCAGAATTATTTTCCCCGTAAATCATTGCTTCTGCAAATGATGCAAAAATCTTTCGCGAAAATCAAGGGTGCCTACCTATGTTAATCTATTGTGGCCAGTGCGCATGTATTTGGACTGGCGTCTGGAATATGCCAAACCAATATGCAAAATACTCGTACATTTAGGGACGTGAAATATTTATGAATTATTTCTGGTGCAAGAATTTTGCCCTACTTTGTTTCGGTACCTTACGTGCACATCTGCAGTTCTGCTTCGTGGTCAGTGATTGGATAATTAACTCTAATGAGCCTTGTGATTCTATCGTCAAATCACAGATGTGTGGTGTTGCAGGAACGTTATTGTAATTGGCTCAGTCAAACGAGATACGGCTCTTCATTTAAACACGGTGCCCAATAACTATGCAGCATAATTGCAGGTGTGTACGTAAGGCACTTAAACAAACTGGGACAAAATTCTTTTCGCGAAAAAAGGGGTCACTAGGTATTAATTATAACACTGTGAGTACATATCAATTTAAGCAATTGGCCATTAACTTAGTTAGACATATATTTGAATGCAGGCAATAAAAGTAGAGCCACTAATTGTTGGTAAAAATACTTTTGCACCAACTTGTTTCATGGCATTACTTGGACATCTGCAGCTGTGCTTCATGGTTATTGGCAGTGTGTCTTTGTACAGAAGAATAACTCATTTGCCTCTGCCAATCAGAATACAGCTACAGTAACACCGCACGTCTGTGATTTGTGTTTAGCATCCCATGACGACGAGAGTTAAAAACATCCAATCGTGGCCCATGAAGAAGAACTACAAATGTTTGTAAGGCTTTGCTCTTATATAGAAGCAAATAAATGTTAGGTATCAGCGTGCCAGCGAGCAGCCAATGAAAGGTGCTGTACGCTTGAATACACTGAGACGCAATGGTCGACCTGCATCTCATTTGTCTCCCGTCACGTTTGTTATTTTTACGCATATTGGTTTCATTTCTACATCGAAATTATAACAATGTCTGTTATTGAGCAGAGATATGTGGAGGGCTTGTTTTATGAAATGAGTACTTACCTTTCACGTCTGTGCAGTTCTGCTTAGACCTGGTACGACGATATGACA